>APFE031466064.1:95254-150471 GCA_000404065.3 Pinus taeda | reverse complement strand
GAATTGAAAGGGGGTTATTGTGAAGAAGGAATTGAGGATGTGAGGGAGGGATGTAGAAAGTTAGCAAGGGTAAGAGAGAGGGGTGATAATTAGGGAGGGAGGGATATAGAGACAAAGATAGGGGTGAGTGGGGAGAGAGAGAGGAGGGAGTTAGGAATATGGATTTATAGCTAGAGAAGGAGTGAGAGGGAAGAAAATAGAGATATCAAGAAAAATGTTAATGGGAGAAAGAGTGAGAGTGATAGTCAGGTATTGAGGGAGATAGAGAGACAAAGAGATAGAGGGAGAGAGAGAGGAGGAAAATTATTGAAGGTATGATGGTATGGGGGGGGGGGCGAGAGAGAGAGGAGGGGTGGAAGATAAAGAGAGACAAAAGGAGAGAGGAAGGGAGGAAAGAGAGAAGGAGTTGAGGAGTTAAAGATGGAAAGAAGGGAGAGTGAGGGAGACAAGGAGTGAGAGAGAAATTTTTTGGGGGTTGTCGTGAAGGAGGGAAAGAGAGGAGTGGAGAGGAGAGAGAGACAGAGAGAGAGAGAGAGAGAGAGAGAGAGAGAGGAATAGTGAGAGATATGGAGAGTTATGGTGGGTAAAGGAGAAAGGTGGATGGAATGATGGAGAGTGAGATAGAAGGGGATAGGGGAGGAGATAGAGATGGAGATGGAGGGTATAAAGAGAGAGTGATGGGGGAGAGAGGGAGAGAGGGAGAGAAAGAGAGAAGACAAGGAGGAAGATATATATCGAGATGAATGGGGAGAGGGAGTGGGAGAAGGGAGAGAAATAAAGGGAAAATTATATATATGAAGATATATTTAGAGAGGGAGTGGGGGAAGTGAAAGAGAGAGAAAGAGAGAGAAAGAGAGATAAGGAGATAGGGATTTCTCATGAAGTTAATGGCCAAAAAGTAGTAATGCGGTGTGAAAGAATGTTCTTAGATTGGAAAAATCCCACACAAGAATAAGAACGCATTCTTAGAATCATTCTTACATTTATAATCATATATTCTCCATGCTTTGTGAACCACCACTCATGCTTACCATCTTAGAGTTTTTAATAAAATGCATGCATTATTAAAAATACACACACTTTTCAAAATGTGGGTGTGCTATAGATAATTTTTGTGCACAAGTTTGAGATAAAACATGATTGGAAGAGTTCATGCACTCTCTAATGACTATATTATTTGAGAGGGAGGGAAAGAAAAAATTCCCAAATGGGGGTTGTTGCGAAGGAGGGAGGGAAAGAGAGACAAAACATAAAGGGAAGGGTGGGGTAAAGGGTTGTTGTGAAGGATGGATTGAGTGGACGAATAAATAAGAAAAGGATGTAATAGGGTAAAAGGATGAGAGAGAGAGAGTGACTGAAAGAGAGAGGGGTAGATGGAAATAAAGAGAGTGATAGTGACTAAGTGTGAGGGTGAGAGGGAGATATAGTGAGGGGGTACAAAGAGATAGGGAAGAAGAGAGAGTGAAAAATATGGGGGGATAATGGGGAAGGGAGAAATATGGGGAGAGTGGGGGAGCGAAAGGAAGGGCGAGAGAGCATGAAAGGAGGGGTGGTAGTGAGGGAGGGATGAGTAGAAAGTGAAAGAGAGTGAGAGAAGAGAATAATGTTCAGAAAGAGTGATAGAGAGAGAAAGGTGGGGTATAAGGGGAATGGAAGGGTAGAGGAAAGACAGATAGGGAGAGAGAAAAATTAGTGGAGAGAGAAATTTGTATGTGGAGAGTGAGAGGTAGAGAGAGAGAGAGAGACTGATGGCGAGAGAGAGAGAGAGAGAGAGAGAGAGAGAGAGAGTGAGGAAGAGGGATAGAGGAGGAGAGTGAGACTGAGACTGAGAGAGAGTGTGTGAGAGATTTGGGGTGGGAAGGAAGATTGGTAGGAGAGAGAGAGGGAGGTAGATTATGAGAGGGAGAGAGACATAAAGAGAGAGAAAATCATAGAGTAGTTAGAGGGAGAAGGTGGGTGCAAGCTAATGATGATATCTCATGATGCATTAGTGACAATGAAAACTTAGAAAAAAATGATATTTCACTTTGGAGGGATAATGAGAGGTACTTATGTAATGAATTTGAGGACAGTGTAGAAAGACAAAATGTAGGAAAATGACTTTGATTTTGAAATATCAAATTTTTATTTACGAAAATTGTGTCCAAATATGTGATATTTTAGTTTTTCTGACATTGGTATGTTATTTTATATGAAAACATAATGCATATGTTTTTGTTTATGTAACATTTGAGTATCTAAATGAAGAAAATTTGATAAAAAGCCTTTGGGTTTGTAGAGAAGAGATTATTCTTGTGCACAACTATTTTTCCAAAATTTATAATATTACTTTTATAATTTTCTTTTAAATTATGAAAGTCATTTTGTATTTTAGTACCTTGAAATATGTCAAGATAAAACTATATTAAGAATAGTAAACATTTTTAATTTTTTAAACAATTATACTTAGAATTTGCACAGTCAAATATATCTGTGATTCTAGTGTCATGAACAATGTATTTATCTCTTACATAGATAAATAATTTCAAAAATAGAGAAATATGTATATGTGTGTGTGTGTGTGTTTCCTCAAATTTTTATTTATTTTTCTTGTATTTGCAGCCCAAACCATAAATTATATGAACCTAAACCTATATTTGAAGAAACCAACTCATCATGCATGTAATATTTTCATAAAAAGTAAATTTAAATTCAAAAAAATGTATGCACATTCCAGGTGCTAAAAATGTTCATGCATTACTAGTGGTAAAAACGTGTGTTCATTCCTACCACTAAAAACATGTATGTTGTTCTAGTAGCATGAATGCATGTGTATTCATGTTGCTAAGAAATTTAACACATGGGAAATGGTTCAAGAGGGGTTGGGGGCTGTAAGAGGGGGAGGGTGTAATGCCACCTCCCACATTTACCCACTTTCATCGACCCACCGGGGAGAAATATGAGCAAAGTGCTACTATACAATGACTCAATTTCCTAAGTACAGTTATGAAAGTGGAATCGACAACTTGAAACTTTACTGACTTCCCCTAGGTGCTATAGGACCCTAAGGATCTAAACAACCACTCTAGGTGCACAAACCCTAGATAAATTTCATTTTCATTGATCTAGAGTTTTAGTTACTTACATAACAAGGCAAGACAGTGAATGTAACCCTTTAGTCGCATGGATGAGCCTGTCTCCTAACAAATATAGAATAGATCACTCAGTTCTATTCATGCGACCCCAAGATTTAAGCCACTTTTTTAGGGTAGGATCAAGAGTAAGATTTTATTGTTTTAAGATGGATTGAGTCTTTCATTTGTTAGAAGTGAATTAGAGGGGAGATTTTTAATTATAAGAGAAGAATTTCACTTAAGATTTGATGTAGCAGCTTGTTTAATTTCTTTTAACTTTTGACCAAGCAGATGAAGGAGTTGTATTTTTTGAATTGGACTTAAGAGCATTTATTTTAAGATGGATTGAGTCTTTCGTTTTTTAGAATAAAATTAGAGGGGAGATTTTAAATTATAAGAGAAGAATTTTCCTTAAGACTTAATGTAGCAGCTTGTTTAATTTCTTGGTAAACAGTATAAACATCTAGAAGTTCTACTTAATTTCATAAAAATAACTTCATACTCTACCTAATATTCATGAGAATGACAATTCTTTAAAATGGGAAAACAAAATTTAATAACAATAAACCAAGCCTATTTCACAGTGGTTTTAGAAAATGATCATGCAACTAAAAAGATAACTAAATCTATAAAAGTTATTTCTTAGATGGAGAAAAATTTGTTGATTCACTTGAAAGTTTCATAGTGTAACACAAACATATATCGGCTGGCGCAGGTCACTGCTTTTCTTGGAGGTGGAATTTGCATAAGAGTCTGTTTTCATCACGTTATTGTAGACGCAATGTCCTTCTCGATTTTTACGGGATGTTGGGTATAATGAAGCAGAGGGATTCCTATTTCCAAAAATGCTCACCACAAGAGATATTACACATTACCCCACATTTCATTCATGACTAAACTCACCCAGCTGAGTAAGGAAGCGCGTGTTTATAGTTTCACAAGATATATGAAATATGTAGGAAGCACCAGTAGCCCCTCAGAAATCACTGAAAGAAGAAACAAAACTGGAAGTATCAGCTTTTCATTTTAGCGAAAAATTGATTAAAAAATTGAAGGAACGATCCAGAACTTTGTCTTCGTTTATAGCAGGTGTTGTGCAGTTTTGGAGATGCATAATGAAAGAACGAGAAGTCCAAGAGGAATAACATGTCGCTATTAAAGTTGTAGTAGAGTGTGGAGGGCGTGTAAAGCTACATTTACCTCCAACGTATTTCGAGAATTGCGTAAATTTCGGTTATGCGCAGACTAGTGCAAAGGAGCTATTGGAGCAAGATATCTGATTTACTGCCCCTCTCATCCAAGAAATCATCAACTCCTGCACCACAGATGAGTACATCCATAATCAGGTAGAGTGCTATGAATCTCAGCTAAGCAATAGTGGGCATGCTACTTCTGTCAGGCGTCCACTACATTGTTCACATAATGATGTCACTGAAATGTCTTGTTTATGAGATAGACTATGGATGGGGAAGTCTATTGAGTGTGCAGGATGCATTCATGGATACATCAAATATAATGGGGGGATCGGTTTTGTTCACGAATAGATAAGAAGGAATTATTGTGTCAACTCAACTCCCTCGCCATCAGATGGAAACTCTAAAACAGATCCTGATTATAATCCCCGATTATCCACGATCGAATAATCGTTTGCTTCTTTAGATAAGTTCCTTATCCCTCTCCCACTTGCAAAGCTCCCCCGCCTTTTGTGGCATCCATGGCCCCTCCGCCTGCGACCAATGCTCCCCCTTCTTCCTTGCCCAGACCCATAATTTATGGGTCCTTCATTCTAGAGGAGAACCTGAAGGAGGTCAGTTCATTGTAGGCTCGTGGAACCTTTCAAGTGCATGGTGGCTCTAGCTCAACTTCTGTCTAGCTTCATGGTAGTTAACCTCACACACCGATTTCGTGGTTGGTTTTTTTCCATTTCGGTTGATGGTTTAAATAAAATCATTTTGCTTTGGAAATTTCTAGAGTGATAATTCAAAGACTAAGCCTCTTTTTACTCTACCTCAACTTTAAACTGTCATCTTTCATCAGTCTACTGTCCAGACATCCCTAGGCCTTATCCTCCTATGCAATTTATAAGGTTCCACATTTTTAAGAAACAATATAAACTTTGTTTCCCCTCCAAAAATAAAGTAATCTTGTCTTATCTCTATAGTTTCCTTGTTCTCAAGAAGAGACAAAATACATAGCTATACATACTATAAATTTAGCTTTGATAATATAATTTAAACATATTACCCAAAAAAAAATTATATGATGTTAGTCTTTCTCTATAACCCATAATCATTGCTGATGGAATATTTCCTTCTTTGTTGAGTCTCCTTGTCATCATTCATGATTGAATATTCTTTCCTTTATTTAGTTAGTGTCTTCAACCGACTTTGAAGGGAGTTACCTTTGGGAATTATTTTAATGGAATTTTTGTATTGATTTGGAGAGTGTAATTTTTGTTTGTTTAAAATGTATTTTAATTGTATAAATGGATTTTGAATTTTGAATAACTTATGGAACATCGATTGTGTAGATTACACTATTTAAATTTGTAATTTTATCTAATCCATACTAACCCAAAAATATATTAAAAATACCCCAAAATATAAAATAATCAGATTATGGCAATGGGAAGAGTAGAATGTGTACTAAATTTGAAATTTCATTTTAACATTTTTATGGAATCTGAAGAGTAGAATGTGAATGAAATTTCAAATTTTATTTTAACTATTTTATGGAAATAAAAGAAAATAAATTACCAAACTAAAATAATTTTAGATTTTAGATATAAAATGAATGTTATATAACTCACTAATGATAAAAAGTTAACTTTTAATTTATAGTTCGTTAAAATATATTTTTTTCATTATCAAATTAAATTTAAACAATTTGGTTTAATTTTTATTTTTATTAATTAAATATGTATCAAGATAATGTTTCTACATATTACAAATTTCTCATAAATTTAATGGCCAGAAAAATAGTAATGGGTGTGCAAGAACATGCTGAAATAGGAACACACCCACACAAGAACAAACACACATTCTTACAAACATGCTCACATTCATAATCATATATTCTCAATGTTTTGGGAACAACCACTAACGCTTACCATTTTGGATTTTTCAATAACACACATACATTCTTAAAAGTGCACCCACTTTTGAAAATGTGGGTATGATTTCAAGAAATCCTATGCACACAATTGAAAGCAAGCATGCTTTCAAGAGTTCATGCACGCTATAATGAATATAGTGTTTGAGAGCGAGGGAGAGAAATAAAGCTTAGAAGAAGGTTGTTGTGAAGGAGGGAGGGAAAGAGAGACAAAAATTTGAGGGGGAGAGTCGGGTAAAGTGTTTTTGTGAGGGAGCCATTGAGGGAGGGAGGGAAGGATAGAGACATACATGAAGGAAGAGGAACAAAGGTGGAGAGAGAGTTTGATTGAAGGAGAGAAGGGTAGACAAAAATAAAGAGAGAGTGAGGAAGAGAATGAGAGGGAGATAGAGTGAGGGGGTACAAAGGGAGAGGGAAACATAGAGGGTAGTGGGGAAGCGAGAAAGAGAGGGAGAGTGGAGGAGAGAGTGAGTGAGCGTGCAAGGGTGTGGGGGGCGGAGGGGGAAGGAGTGTAGAGGCAGGGAGAGGGAGAGAGGGGAGGGGTGATCTATAATTAAAAATTCAAGGTTTCATGAAAATATTTGCAAGCTAATTTATGTCTTTTAGGCAATGGATCGGGATTGCAAAAGCACATAAACTTAAGTAAATTTTGCATAATTTTAACATTTAAAATGGACAAATAGGCAACATCAAACAAAAAATTGATAACAGAGTTCCCCCTTCCTAGGTTATGTCTCATGGTCCAACTTCAAATGGTGGCCTTATTTGATATATGCTCAAATGCTCAATACATCATCATACAAGCATCAATTTTAAAAAAATAAGACTGCCATCATGTCCAGAATGCCCAAAAATCTCGATCTAGGTTCTTCTTGAGCTAAGAAAGGATAAACATTGAGCAAGATAGTGCTCCTTGAAGTTTTACTGCAAAACTCCTTTACAAATTAGTCTCATTCTGTAAATTTGGAAACCAAAATAACATATCTCATATGGTTGGGTTGTTGTAATGTCATATTGTCAGTCTTGGGTTCGATCCACAATTTCACGTAGAGTCTACATTGTTTTTAATATAAAAAAAATATTTTTTTGAACTGTTGGGTCGAAGCCCCCTCTAACCTCGCTCTGATGGTTGTATGGGGCCACATAATACCAAGGAGCCTGAGCCATATCCCATGTTCTCTCCCTAGCCCCACACCCCGTTGTGTGGTTGCCATATGGATTGGGTTTGGGTGAGGGCAGGGTGCCATGCGCCTCGCCCCCTTCTCATATTTTTGGGTCTTGTGTAATAATGGAAACTAAACGCCGGGATGGTCGGGTGTGACCACCGGATTGCCCATTACCCCAAACCATCCAACTGCTTGTAATTAAATAAAACCATGCACCCATTATATAATAAGAAACACTTGTAGCCTGGTTGGTAGGGAGCTTGTTGCATGGACGATAGGTCATGGGGTCAAACCCCACAGATTTGGTTGGTCAACTAGACAAACTTTTGGCGCCATTCCCAAGGCCACGTGGAAACCTCTCATTGGGCCACTTGGAACCCTATGATTGGCCCACGTGGTGGCCTGAGATTGACCCATCTCATGTACCTTCAAACTAATACCAATGTTCCACGTGTCCTCATAGGATTGACCCATATGTCACCATACAAACCAATCATCTTGTTGACATTAGCACCATGTTGTCGTATAGTATACACAGTCAATGTAAGGTCCCACCTTACTGTTTTGGGAAGTTTTAATGTCTATGGATAAACGCTTAAACCCCTAGACTAGTAGCTAAGTCTAGAACAATAGTGCAAAGCATTATCTACTTTTTCTATAGCCAATACATTAAATAAGATAGTAACGAAGACTACCTGAAGCTTTCACTTACTCCTTATCTCCCTTGACCGATTCTGTCGCTCCTTTCCATACTTAATCTGCTTGAAAAGTACCTTCACACAGATAGAAGACAAAAACTGATCAAAGAATATGATAATGATCTATTAATTAAACATAGAATGCAATCAGGGACACAATGCACATATGAAAGCATCAATGAATAGTACAAACATATGGAAAAAAAATTCAACACTTTATTAGTAAAAGAAAGAGTTACAACCCAATTTGTTTGATTTAGTGTCACTCCTCCAGTTCAATCCCATCCTCTCCTCATAAAAAGAAAGACATTTTGACATCATTACAATACTTGAAACCAACTCAAGTCTCATACTAACAACATCTCCCTATAATTCAATGATTCCAGCCTGATCACTTAGATGAGTGGTATTTTTATAGGTGAATGAAGGAAGTTATGCCATAAATGGTGATAATGAATGCCATCCTGAACTTAGGATTTAGTTCCATGGAGGAAGGGATAAAGGGATTGATGTTACTTAACTCCCTCCCTCTTCCAATTTTGAGCGCAAAGGAGTGGATAGCCTTAGGAAACTTCTAGAGGCATCCTATGGATAAGAATATTCCAAACCCCAAAGAAAATTTCACTCAAATTCACCCAGTGGAGGCGAAAGAAGACTCAAGTGCACTGCAATCCACCTTGGCAGTGTACTGGACTGCACTGCAGTGCACGCTGATAAAGGCCTGCATTAGCCGATCTCCTTAGAGCCAGTTTTTGGATGATTTCAATCATGGAATCTCCTGGGAAGGAGGCATTCTGATGGTTGACTTCATTTAGGGCATGTAACAACTAAATTAGGGTTTGATGGGCCCTAATTGTACTGATCTGTAATTCGGGGTTGATGTGCCTAAATGGATCTGTAATAGTTTCCCCCTAAAGCATGAAGTCATAAATATGTATGTCGAGTGAAATGCTTTAATATGTGGAGAGGAGGTTTCGAAGTAGAAGGTGACCTGCATCAATTACAATAAATATACCATGATTATTTGATTTTTCTCATGAACTCGCTGAGGGAAGGCATGCCTATGCTCAGCTTATAAACTTTCATTACATGTACAAATATAGTCATCTACAGATATAGACCCATGAATGTAAGGCCATTTTACATTTAATTTAGTAGTCCTAAAACTATCGTAGCCTGGATGGATGAAACTAGATCCATGGTTTTCATTCTCATTCAATCTTTCACTCAATTACAAGTCTAACCATGTGAATAGATGATCTAAGGTCGAACATGGGAAGACATCGTCTGATTACCAGCCAATGATGTAAGTCATTAACAGATGCGAGAGGACTCACTGATAATGATGATGAACCTCAAGGTACTACAGTACATTTCACATGGTGTGAATAAATGATTTGATGTCTAACACCATACAAAGTATTTCGGTTGAAGGCTAATGATGTCAACCTATCGCCAGAAGTGAGAAACTTGCCATTGATGTATGCAAGCCTCAAGGTACTGAGGGGTGTTTCTATGTCAACTTCTTTGATAATCTGCTGATGTTGACAAGAAGCTACTCATCGCAGGAGGGCCTTAATGTATCCCACATCAACGACACGAAATGAGGTAAATGATTTTGGAGATGAAAATTGATTGACAATAGAAGGTTCAAGAATGACAATCATGAAAATGAAGGTTTATGGTATTGGAAAGGATGAAGTTTGAACTGAATGACTTCTCTTGAACATATCAGCAACACTAAGATGAATTGGTAGCATTGACCCAAAACAAAGTAATGGATGGTATGATAGAACAATGGTGTGATAACCATCAAGTTGAATGACCCAACCCACATAGTCATGGTGATGAGGTGAAAGTGTCATGTTCAAGAGTGACTTGCTAACATAAATTGTTTTCTCCTTTTTCAAATTTTCTGCAGTCATTGCTGACCAGTACCTCTTTAATTTTATCAAGCTCGAGGATGATAACATATGCTTGTTGTATAATTCCACCCTTCGAGTTAATCCATCGCTATTTGATGTTTTAATGATTCTAGCGAAGGTGAAACTCGGTCTTGTCTAGATGGACAAGTTTGTCGCTATTTGATGTTTTTAACAAGTTTAACGACAAAGATAACTTGCTCCTTTTCATGCTTAGAGAGTTTGAAAAGGGATGAAAAGGAAACTCCAAAAGTTATTTTTCATAGATTTGTCTCTTAAGTCCAAAAAAGCATAAAACAATACGAGAGAGAACCTATTGATCATGTTCGATCAACGTATTCCTTTTCGTAGTTAATCTATCTCAACCTGAAAAAAGGGTTAAACTTATAATAAGTAGATATCAATTCCAATCCATTAATTAGCTGGAGATGACAAGCGCTCGACAATGTTTTCATGTTTAGAGAGGTTGAAAAGAGCTTAAAGAGGACTGTAAGGGGGTTCCTTTTTCATTTTTAACGAAGCTCGAAAAATAGATAAAAGTTTGCTTGGTGGTCAAAGATGTTCAATTTACATTTGAGCCCATAAAATTATGCATTTCAGTTGTAAAACCTGCTCAAAACACCATCAAAATAGATTTAAAATACATGTTTCATGGATAAAATGAATAAAAAATAATGTTTACTCAATTAATGTGCAAGAAATAAACATAAAAACCAGTTTTACCATTAATTTTTACCATTTCACATTTACCCTTTGATTTTGGTGCTTTGGAGCGGTTTTTACCTTGAAGTTCACCAGCTGATTGTAGAAGGTTCAGTGGACCATTCCTCGTGCCGTCTGGACCATGTAGGAGCTATCTCTATTCTCTTTCATTTCATATGATTCATTTTTAGTTTCAAGCAAAATTTTTGTGTTTTTAGGGCTCTTAGTGTTTCAATTTTCAAACCTGGGATCAACGCACCCTTTCATCATCGAAAGGTGTGCTGCAGTGCACTCACCTAGAAGGCTTCCTTTATTGCTGCGCACTATCCCTAAGGCTAGGTTGCGTTGAGCGCAAAACCCAATTTCATTCAGTTGCTTTCACCCAAAAATTCTTCTGTTTTTTCGCGAGAAAGGGATCCTAGTTTTCCTTATGGTTGTATTTTTAGGTATTCATCGGATTAGAATGATGATTACATGGAGAGAAAGAGAGCACAAAGAATAGGATATGATTGCCCTAAATAACCAGGGCACGGTTGAGGCCCTAAGGAATTGCGGGTTACTCAAATATTTTCGATTATCTCGTATGAGGCAACAGATTGAGCTCTTGTAGTTCCTTATACATTCATGGGATCCTACTGATGAAACATTTCACATTAGAGACAAAGTGGTCTCAATTATCATCGATGACATATAATTTCTTACTGGACTGTCGAGGCGGGGTTCCCCCATCTCACCTTATGGATTTTCCAGAGGGGGTGAATCAGTGAGAGATTACATTCGACAATTTTGTCAGCCAGGTGCACAACCTAGCAAGGATGGAAAGATTAACATCAAGGATGTTAGTGATTTACCATTGACAATGATCCTCTTTACTATTGCCAAATTGACTAGCAACGCGACACTACATTTGGCAAATAGATCATACATGCAGTATGCATTAGTGGGTTTAGAGCCAAAAGTGTTCAACTCGTGCGAGGCAGTACTTTCATCCTTGAAAGAACAACTGACTACGGTGAAAAGAAAAAAGACAAAGAACTTTGGCTATGGGTTGATCCTGATTTCTTTCTCCTTGGAGAGAATTCCACTTATGCAACCAAAACTTGTTTCACTAGGTGTATCTAGACCTAGGGATCCACAAATGTAGATATGGGAAGATATTATGGCTAGGCATGTTGTTTAGTCATTGATTACATTTATCCCAACATTCTTTGAGTGGCTAGATCGATAGGATATGGCCATTGCAGAGTATCCATATTCAGGGATGGATTTCCATGGAGATCCAAACTTGATGTTACCAGTTGGAGCATAGTGGAGTGCTATAGGTAAATTGTTTGACCAAAGTGTTTTTTTATTTTAAAGTTTCTACATTTTTTGTGTTTTTTTATTATCTCCAAGACTGAACAAAATCATTTTTTATGTATGCAGATGTTGGACCTGTTCAACTTGTGGTTCACCAATGAGTGGCAGGTGGGCCTGCACAGAGACCTGTTGGGAGATCAATTCTCTGAGACTTAGATTTAGCCGAGACACTGGCTGAACTATAGGACCACATAGAGGGTTTGATCCTAGGCAATCCGGATGTCCAGATCGAGGAGTTGCCTATGCAACTGCAGTGCCACATTATTGGCATTCCAAGTCGTTGGATGAGAATTTTACGCATGATAGCACAGGCTGTGACCTGTTATCATGAGCACCACTAGTCTACTTAGATTTTTTCTACATACATTTTGAGTTTTTGAGTCAAATGACCAATTTTTTTCTTGGACACAAACTATTTGTAAAAACTTTTAAAACAACTATCTATTTTACTTTCAAAGTTTTATTATGGTTATATGATGCAATCCTATTCAACTGATGATGTGAATTGAAAATATTTACTTTACATATGTCGCAAATTTCTATTTAACACATAATTCGCTAGAGAATCAGTTAATCTATTTAGATTTTTAAAAATATGTTGATATTGAATAAACTCAAAATACCCTTCCAAAGTATGAAGTATAAGGAACATGCGATGAATTCCTGGGTTTCAGATGGTATAAATTCCAGTAAGTTGTAGTACAACAAGTTTTGAGTGCAGCCTAATGATGATTCGACGTATGCCAAGTGAAATGACATTAGAGAGAAGTTCAATAAACGTGCTATACTCAGCGATATTGTTTGTCGATCGACAAATAAAAATCCCTCTAAAACTCACTAACTTGCCACTTGGAGCGAAAATGGCCCATGCTGCAGAGGATAAGTTCTACGTACTATGACTATCCCCATCAACATAACCAAAAAATAGTTACGAAAATTTCAACATCTACAACAAATGAAAAGTGGATTATGTAGGCAAATAAAAACTCTAAAATAAACACATGCACACATGCAATCTAAGAATATATACAATGAGTTTTACTACACTCAACTAAGAATAGTAATGTTTAAGGTAAAACCCGCTACGACAATGGAATCCCATCATAGTCTACTAACTCATAGGCACCTTTCGTCAAAACACGCTTAACAATATAAGGGCCCATCCATAGCGGTTCAAATTTTCTTGCTCCATGTTTATCAGACTCTTGATCGTAAAGCAAGACCAGGTCACCTTCTGAGAAGACATAAGGCTTGACATTTTTATCATATTGCGCCTTAATACATTTCTTATGCGCTTCGTTAGCCAATGCGACATCACGACAAGTTTCATTCATATGGATTAACTCCAAGAAACATGCTTCTTCTTCATAAGTGTTGGGTAGCAGGTCAATCGCAAGTTTGAGAGACGAGATTTCACATTGAATTGGTAAGACTGCTTCCAAACCATACACCAACTGAAAGGGTGTGAATCTGGTCACATTTCTCACCGAGGTTCGATATGCCCACAGAGCCAAGTACATGATTAAATTCCAATTTCTTTTATGAACTCAATCATTCTTTGCAACATGCGCTTAAGGACTTTGTTGATGGCCTCAACTTTTCCATTAGCTTGCAGGGAGTATGGAGTAGAACTATCATGTGACAGTCCTAACTTGGCGATCAACTCAACCATCATGTGATTTCAAAAATGTGATCCATGATCTGTAACTATGGCTTGTGGTACACAAAACCTGACAACCACATGGTTGAAGAAAAATAAAGTAGCCATTTCGCCACTATTGTTCAATGTTGGCATCACCTCAGCCCATTTGGTAAAATAGTCAATGGCGACTATAATATACACATGCCCCTCGACTGAGGTGAGGTTACATGTCATAAAGTCAATGCCTCATTTGCCGAATGGGCCAAAAATAATGACCGGATGCAATGGTGCAGGTGGTAATCTGGTTTTTCGGTCATATATCTAGCATGCATGACAACTTTTGACAGTAAGTTGGCCAGAAACAACCAGCACAGAGAATTCTCTGCATGGTAGCATACCCAGATAAGTGTCCACCAAAAGCACCTGAATGACATTCATTCAAAGCTTTCTCAGCTTCCTCATGAGCGAGGCACCTACGTAAAATCGCATCGACACCACAACGATAAAGCATATGACCAATGATCAGATAATATTTGGCTTGGCATCAGGTACGTCATTGTTCAGAGTGAGAGGTATTAGGATGGAAAGCTTGGGTCTGGAGATAGACCACTATATCTCCATACCATGGATCACTTGATGAGATAAGAAACAAAGACTCATCCAAGATTGATGCTTCTAATGTTGAATCATTAGAGGATGAGGGAAGGTTGCAAAGTAACTCAGCGAAAACAAAAGATTTCTTTGATTTAGATTTGATGAATTCCAGATCAAACTCCTGGAAAATAACTATCCATGTTGAATATTTCCCCCCAGCAATTGACGTGACAAAATTTATGTCATATGGTTGCAATATGAAACGATAGTAATTTTACGAAGGAGGATGTAATGACGAAATATCTGCACAGCTTGAATGACTGCCAAAGCTAACTTTTCAACATAGGAATACTTACTTTTTGTATCATTGAGATTACGACTCAAGTAATAAATAGGGTGTTCAATTCCGCTTTCTTCCTGGACTAAAACCATGCCAATGGTTGTATCTATTGATATTTTGGGGCATACATTAATGATGCTCTAATGAGGGAATCTTTACGAGCATAAAAGTAAGCTTGTGCAATATGATCCCAATGGAAGGGTATCCCTTTATTCAATAGACGAGTAAAACCTTTAGCTAATTCAACATAGTTTGGAATGAATCTCCTCAAAAAATTTTCCTTCCCTTGAAGTCTCTGTAACTGTAACAAGTTTAAAGGTGGAGGTAAGTCAAGGATGGCCTGAACATTAATTGGATAGATTCGAATTCCTTATTTTGAGACCATGAATCTAAGCAATCAACCAGAGCCAACAAAAAATACACACTTGTGTGGATTGTGTTGTATCTTGAAGTGTCAGCACCGCAAAAATATTGCTCTCAAATGTTGTGGGTGATCAGTCCGCTTTCGTGAATGAGCACGAAAATCATCAAGATAAGGTTGAAAAATGTGCTTGATGTCATGGAAGGCATAATTCATTACCCTTTGAAATGTAACTCCTGCATTCTTCAAACGAAAAGGTAACTTTCAATAGTTGAATGTACCCCACGGACAAATAAAAGTTGTTTTAAATTGGTCTTGTGGGTAGATATTGATTTGATTGTAGCCAGAAAATCCATCCATAAATGAGAAGATTTCACATCTGGCACATTCATCAATAATTTGGTTGATAAAGGGTGTAGGATAATTGTCTTTGGGACATGCTTGATTTACATCCCTATAATCAATGCACACTCGAATTGTCCCTTGTTTTTTCATAACTGGAACAATGTTAGATACCCAATCGGTAAGAGGTATAGGGAAAATGAAGTTAGCATGCAAAATTTTTTCAACCTCTTCTTTAATGGCAACGAATTTCTTTGGATGAATGGGTCAAAGCTACTGTCATACTGGTTTGACATCAGGGTACATTTTGATCTCATATTCAACATTGCTTGAGTCAATTCCTAGTATCTCCTTGTAAGACCATGCAAAAATATCTCTAAACTCATGAAAAAGAGCAAGGTAATTATCAAGTTCCAATGGAGAAGAAGATTTGCCGACATGAATGTTTTCTACAATGTTAGGCTTGGTCGAAATGTTTATAGAAATTGTTTCTTCTATCTTTGACAAATTACGCTCAGAATCCATAGTATCTACTCTAATAGATTTCGACAGGAAATCAACGATTGATGGGTGGTTTAGTTCATTTTAATAATCTTCAATGTCATCTGGAAGATGGGAACAATGATGAAAATCTTCCCACGCTTCCTCTCCTATCATCATTTATTGTATGATTCCTTCATTCGTAGAATGTATATGTGAAAAAGGATCCTAAGAGGTACCATATTCTAACGACCTATCGACCCATACAATTGTTGAGTGCGGATTTGGGTTTAGCACACAAGCCCAAAAGATTGATTGCTATGATGATTCAATGGGGCTTAATGGCATCACCTCAAAATTACTATCAACTTCAACTTGGTTGGTAATCTTCCTTAAATCATATGAGGTGGAGGAAATCATGTTGCAAGTCTCTACTCTTGCCACTTTCGCCAAATTAGATGGTGACAAGAGGGTAAAAGTACCCATTAGGGAAGGATCTTTAAAGAGACCTACTCCAACACTTTGAAGTGACAACGGGGGTCCATGTGCCAATGAACTGCTTCCCGTAGCCTATGAACTATTGGCAAAGAAGGATAGTTGATCAATGACTATGATTCCACCCTTAAAAGGGAATGCAATAGTATGAAAGTACGTGGAAACCACAACAACCATAGTGTATACCCAAAGCCTTCCCAGTAAAATGTTGTAATCAAGGGGTCTGTCAACTACCTCAACTTCAACAGTAACCATTTTTCCCCCAAGTTTGATTTGTAGGTTATTAAAAATCCCACATGGAGTATATGTTCTTCCATTAAAATCTTTCAACCTATTTAGTGATCGTGACAGTGGAAGTGA
The DNA here is from genome assembly GCA_000404065.3 of Pinus taeda. Taxonomy (NCBI): domain Eukaryota; kingdom Viridiplantae; phylum Streptophyta; class Pinopsida; order Pinales; family Pinaceae; genus Pinus; species Pinus taeda. Next base: position 133,786 of record APFE031466064.1, on the reverse strand, counting down.
ACCAAGTGCTTTCCAGCAGCTCATGGACATAATGCAAGTAGATGCCCCCTCATCAATAATAGTTCAGTGAACATTGCTATTGAGAGCTTTTACTTGGATTAGGAAATCTAATTGCACTAGTAACTATGGTGAATATACCACATGGTTAAAACCCACAAGATTTGAATCCGTAGGATCTATTTCGTCTATTGCTGACAATAAAGCCTACTTTTGGGAGGGACAGTTTTGCAACACCTCAAGTGTCGACATAATAGAAGGCGATTGAGCAAGATCTTCCACTATGTTATAATTTTGAGTTGCCCGAGCCTGAGGGTTGAATGTCGATTTGTCCACAACTCCCTTTGGTGGTTTTATTGTGAATTCAGGTATAATGGGTGGAACAACTTCAGATGAAGTCGAAGTCAAAGGATTAGGTTGATCAGTGGCCTCATTATTTGATGACGATAGATTTCCATAATCTTTGTTTCTCATCGACACAAAAACTTCATTTCGTGTCTTTTTGATGGATAACATGAGTACTTGGGATGTGGAAGCATGGTCTATTGCAACCAAATGTGTCTCTGGGGTTGGAAACAAATCAGTCAACACTGCCGATGTGTTTGAAGTCTTTAAAAGTTTAGATACCTCAGGGTGATGTGGACAATATCTTGTAAAATGCTCGTCATTACATATCAGACATGGATAATGAGGTTTCCTTACCAAAGTAGAGGAATCAGTTGATTTCTCTAGAGGGGAATTTTCTTGTTTCTTTTTGTTTTCCCCCTTTTTTTTGCCCGCTGGTTGCTTTGGATTTTTGCCTTTATCGGATGACACGACTTTAATCTCGGAGGCAAGAGTATTTTCTAATGCATTTGTAGTTTGATTGGAAACAATAAGAGTTTAACTAGATGGTCTCCCTGCTGTTTGTGTGCTTGAAGAACCGATCACACCATCGCCAGAATGAGAGTCCTTACTCGATTATGGAGGAGGAGGAACAGTGAAAGATGGTCAAGGTGCATTGGGAATTTTATCATAAAGCATGCTAGATTGTGTGTAAATCAAATCCAATTATTGGGCAGGAGAAATAAATTTCTCTTCTATGACAACTCCACCATTTTCCACATCCTCGGTGATTGATGGCAACGAGGATTTTATGAACCACTCAGTTAAAAGTTGATCGAGAACATATGTCTTAACCATTTGACGTTGACACTGCAACTCATGAATATGATTTGATATATGGGTAGTAGTAGTCTATTTAAAGTTGGTCAGGAGTTCCGTTCCAGTCTCATATCTGCACGGTAATTAGAAGTGGGTCAAAAATGTAGTGGCTAAAGTGGTGAAATTATCAAAAGAATCTCTTGGTAATTCAATGTACCATTTAGCAGCTGGACCAATAAGTGTTCTTTGGAAAAGACAAAGTCTAACTGAATCATCATTTAAGGAGTTTGATGAAAACCATAAATGAATGGTCATAACATGATTTGATGTGTCTTCTCCAATATTTTCATTAAATTTTGGAATGTTAGATGGTAACTTATGCGGAATTACCGGCCACCAAGGTGCATTTAAGATTGGATCAATAGTGAGCTGATTTAAATCTGGTAATTCTAAAGTTGCTACAAACGGAAACTGTCAATTCAAGTTAGTTTGAGCATACCCAAGATATGATGGAATTGCCTAAGCAATAGATCTTTGCATACCAACATAGGGCATCTATATTTGGTAACCTTGGTATGGTTGTTGAACAAAACTAGTATAAGGTGGTTGTTGATAACCAGGTTTAATGTGTGGTTGTCCATTGCCTGCAAAGCCTTGTTGACCAGAACCTTGGTAAACTTGAGATTGACCAAAACCAGGTTGAAACTGTGGAACAAGTCCAAAATGGGGTTGGAATTGCTAGAATTGGGGTTGTTGAATCAACTGTTGTTGTTGGTACAACTATTGTTGATTTAACGGTTGTTGTTGTCCAACAATGAATGGTTGGCCATGTTGTGAATAAACTATAACAGTGTAAGCCTGGGTCAGTCTAGATAAGGGTATACTAACCTGAGGTTGTTGCTGAACTCTAGAAACAAGTGGTTGTTGTACAACAACTTGAGGAACTTGAACTTCTTGCCTTGAACTTGTGATTTTAAGGTAGAAGGATCAATTTTCATAGGTTGAGATACAACAATTTGAACTTGTGACCGTGGTACAATAGTAACAACAGGTGTAGTGGAAATATCTGACACAGTTTACATCGGTTGTGTTGGATACACAAGCCTTGGTTGAACTGCCATTGTTGGTTTCCATTGACAAACTCTAATTCCAGATTGACCTGAATACTATGGGATATTACCATATGGTAGTCCCCTAGAATAAGGAGGATACAGTGAATATGCATATTGCTCTCCATATGGTGGCAATCCAATATTTAATGGATACATAAGTCTTTGTTGACTAAATTTCCTAGCTTGATACGAATATGCAGGATCAAACTATTGAGTTCCCATTAGAGAAGAACCAGGTAAAATTTCGGTTGAAGACATGGGTGATGACCATGGTGTAGAAGTAACCCCTGAGTGGGTTCCAGACAATGATTGGTAACCAACTGGGATGGATGATTCACCATATAGGTGCGACTCAGGTGTGGTAGAAAACATCGAAGAAGTTACAACAAAAGATTCTACTGCAGCTGCATTAGATGATACAGTTGGAGATGTTGATAGTTGTTCAGCCATAATTAATTGTCCAAAAAGTTGTCTTAAAGATTCAACGGGTACTTGAAAAGAAGCAATATCAAATGAGCGAAAAAATTAAGAGCATTAGGGTAAAGATAAATCCTATTTCCAAAATGAAATGGGGTTCCAGGTGTGGAATTTTCTTCCAATTCCTCCTCTATAGAAATTAAACCTGGTGGAGGAACTTCACCGTAAGGTCCATAAACGATTTCTGGTGATGATGAAGTTGAAGTTTCAATAGTTACTGATGTCTGAGGGGTAACCGGTTGATCGTCCACCAATGAAGTAACAACTTCTGAACATTCAAATTCAAAATCCAGTTGTTTAGGTAAATGAACAACAATTTCAGAAAGAGGTTCCTGGACAACTTCAGGTTCAGATGTAACTTTTGTTTGAACTGGGATAGATTCTGGATTAACTTATGGTTGAACTGATTCAAGTTTAGAATTACTTTCTTGTTGAGAAATTTCAAGTTGAGGATCAACTTGTTGTTGAACAAATTCAGTTACCATTTCACTAGGATCAGTGCTAATGTCCTCAGGTAATTATGAAACTTCTTCTTTAGGAACATATGTACCAGAAATAGTTGGAGTAACTGGAGTCTCTATACTTACCGAAATATATGATTCAGGTAACTTAGATGAAGAACTAGGAGTTCTTGATGTACGAGACTCAGTTAAGCGAGATCGCTTTGCCCAAATTGGTGTCACTTTGGGAGACAAAGGCGGCTTGCTCGCTGTTCTCCGCGAATGACAGGGTATGGGTTGATGTTCCTCCACGATTACTAATTAATTTTATTATCAAAAAAGCTAGGAAAAAGGTTTACCAAGCAACTGTGAACTGCAAAATTCCTCCTGGCGAACCAAGAAGTACGGGCAGGAAATCTCCCCGAATGATATGTTCAGTGTATCACAGTTTACAAGGCGGTCGACTCAGTTACTTAAGGATGGATAGCAACCTAGAGTTGTCCTCACATATATACCTGAAGGTACATGGAGGCTGAATCCATATAAGCGTTGTCTAATGCAAAACCATACAGTGAGAGCATTCCCATATGATTTACGTACTGTAACACTGCCCTATATACCCAAAGGTATGTGGAAAAGATATGATATAATCACATACGTGGAATGCGGTATCACACTCATGATGTATTGTAGACAAGTTAGTGACAACTAATTTGTTTTACGACATTGAAACATGTCTCTAGCCTAGAACCACTAAATGTTTTCATTAATGGCAATGCTCCATTAGGTAAATTGATGTTTATTTTAAGTTGATCTTAATTAGGAATTTTCCTTTCAAGTTCACCACATGATGTATTCTGAAATTCCTAGGAATGCAACTATCATGATAAGCATTTTTTCCATTCAATTTAACGATGAAAATCCTAGCTACTTAGGGATAGAGAAATTAGATTTCTTTTGATCAAAGAGCGAAGAGAACAATCTAAATGCAAATTCCCTACACTATTCCTCGTAGCACACACAAACTTTTTCAATGCAACATGCATGTACTTCTTTTCAATTTCCCTTGATGTGAATGAACAAAAAGGAAAACTAATGCACAATCAAGCAATAAACTCTTTTCATAAAAAATGATGATTTTGCGACAATTACTTTTCAAGGAAAGGAAGACTTTACGACATTTTCGTTTGCAAAGAAATGAGGAATTAAGATACTTTCAATGAAAAGACTAATCTTATGCATACATCAATCAATCGATCTTTCATGAATGAAGACTTTACGACAATTCAATTTTCGAAGGAAAAGACGATTTTACGACACTTTATTTTGACAAAGAACAATTGCCCAAAAACTAACTTTCGACTATAGATTGAAAATGACAAAGTAAATACATAAGAAAAATTTATCAATCCTAGTCTAAGTAGGGCCAACTAAGGAGATGAAAAACTATTTTCAGAGACAACACATCATTGACATTTCAATAAATCATTCAAACAGGATAAAATTGGCAAAACACTTCAGCTCCTAGATGGGAAACTAACCCTCAAGGGATCAGTGTAGGCTGCAATGAGAGATAGTGCACTTTAGTGCACTGGCTCTATGCGGGAAGTGCATTGCAATGCATTGTGTCCTTCATTTGGTTGCGCTGGTGACAATAAACCATTTTTCAATGCAATTTGACACAGTTTTGACTCAATTTTCAATGAAATAAGACTGAAATTCAATCAACAACCATAAGTACAGTATGTAGAAATATCTTAAGAGGTTGATAATGTACTAAGATGGATAATTGATCCCCAGTGGAGTCCCCAATTTGTTTTGGGAAGTTTTAGTGTCTACAGATAAATGCTTAAACCCCTAGACTAGTAACTAAGTCTAGAACAACAATGAAAAGCATTCTCTACTTTTTCTATAGCGAATAGACTAAATAAGACAGTAAGAAAGCCTACCTGAAGCTTTCGCTTACTCCTTATCTCCCTTAACCAATTCTGTCGCTCCTTTCCATACCTAATCCGCTTGAAAAGTACCTGCACACAGGCAGAAGTAAAAAATCAATCAAAGCATATGATAATGATCTATTGATTAAACATAGAATGGAATCAGGTACATAATACACATATGAAATCATCAATGCACAATACAAACATATGGAAAAATCTTTGAACACTTTATTAATAAAAGGAAGAGTTACAACCCAATTTTCTTGATTCAAGGTCACTCCTCCAGTTCAATCCCATCCTCTGCTCGTAAAAAGTGAGACATTTTGACATCATTACAATACTTGAAACCAACTCAAGTCTCATACTAACAACATCTCCCTATAATTCAATGATTTTTAGTCCCTGATCACTTAGATGAGTGGTCCTTTTATAGGTGAATGAAGGAGGTTATGCCATAAATGGTGATAATGAATGCCCTCCCAAACATAGGATTTAGTTCCATGGACGAAGGAATAAAGGGATTGATGTTCCTTAATTCCCTCCCTCATCTAATTTTGAGCCCAAAGGAGTGGATAGCCTTAGGAAACTTCTAGAGGCATCCTATGGATAAGAATATTCCAAACCCCAAAGAAGATTTCACTCATATTCACCTAGCGCAGGCAAAAGAAGGCTCAAGTGCACTGCAATGTACCCTAGCAGTGTACTGGACTGCACTGCAGTGCACCTTGATAAAGGCCTGCCTGCGCTGATCTTCTTAGAGGCAGTTTTTGGATGATTTCATTCATGGAATCTCTTGGGAAGGAGGCATTCTGATGGTTGACTTCATTTAGGGCATGTAACAATTGATTTAGGGTTTGATGGGCCCTAATAGTACTGATCTACAAGTTGGGGTTGATGTGCTGAAATGGATTTGTAACACTTACCAACCATGAATAACATAGAGAAGTAAAGGTTACATTGAATACTAATACTCATTTTTTTTTAACTTATAATATGACCAAATTGGATATCATGAAGATCATGTTCCTCCATCTATTTCAATTTAATAATATAACATAGGAAGTGAGGGATAACTTTCCCTTAAAACCAATTCCAAAACACGTTTCTCCTTAAGTTTAAAAGAAGATATCATGTGCCCTTTTGTTACTTATACATGAGTTCTAACAAAGACTAAAAATAAATTCCATCATAATGCCATGTGTGAGCATCAAGCTTAATCAACCTATTTGACCCCCTAGATTATGCTAAATAGGTTCCACTTATTGACTCTTGACATCATAACCACAAAGTATCATGATTATATTAGAAAAATACAAATATAGGTGTATGAGTATTAACCTACTTATAGCAAGGTAACTGAGGGAACAATATGTCTCTCTTGATCTATTCACACTTCAACAACTTTACTAAAATTCATTTTCACATTTATACGAAAACTTGTAGACATAGGAAGCTACATCCATTTCATAATCTATTCATAAATTTTCGGTACATAAAATCTATAGTCCATGAGACATTTACTCTAACAATTTATGTGCATAAAAGCTATAACAATTGAGGCCTTTTGACAAATAGCTTACAAGCATACAATATACAACCATTGATGCATTTTGTCAAATGCTTGGCGACCATCATCTCTTAAGACAATTTGACATCCATTAGCAACATGAATATAAGACTTTCACTCAACCTATTGAACTCATAAAATTCATAAATCAAAACTTCAAATATTGGCATAATAAAACATAAACTAAATCATCTTAATCCTTCACCTAAAACTTGACAACAAACACATAGTTGGCAACAATAATCTTCAAAATCATCTAGATTTATGATTTGGGTTCGGAGAAGTGTGTTTGTGGAATCAAATGGGGGGTTACATGGCCTTAAGGCACAGATACCCCCTAATGTTGAGCAGAAACGCAACAATTTTTTTTAGAGATGCGATTTATTAAAACAACAACAAAAAAACAATCCTACTATCTCATTTATCACAACTTTTATCTAACACTTAGTGTGAAAACTTCATCTGTGACTATACATGGAGAGAAAAAAAAACTCAAAGTTATGCTAATATGGTATTTTAGTCAACTCATGACGACCTTCTCTGGACAAAAATTGATTATAAAGAGATCTTGAAACTTTGGAAAAACATTATTGTTTTAATGCCCTTGCATGTAAATTCTCAACTACAATTTCCATTCATAATTGGTTTTCCTAGAATTAACTCTGTAAATATATCATAAGCATTCACAAGTAGCAATTTCCAATGAATTTTAAAGTTTCTCAACACTTTTAAATTAATAATAAACTAAAATTTCAAGAATGCTTATGAACATACTTGACAGTGTATTTATACAATTCCAAAAAGATGGGAATATGCTCCAGCTCCTATGAGATTATGCTATGACTCCAATATACTTACCAACTCATTATGAACCATCCAATTTTCCTCCCAACCATATCCAGGAAGAAATTATCGCCTTGGAACCCCCAAGTTGTATAGCTCACAAGCAATAGAAAAATATAACAGTAGATAGATATACAATGCAAACTGAGGAAGATAAATTTCACTTCCTCTCAATACCACTCATGGACAACTCCACCAGGTTGAACTACTTGGTAATTTAGTTTAGGAATTTCATATTCATTTCAACAACATTTGGCTACTCTCCAAGACTCTCCCTCTCGCAATCCTCTTTAAGTCTCTCCAACTCTTGGTATTATAATGCACCTCCCCCAAGTAAAAATACATGAGACACATATATAGGAGGAGCAACAAATTTTTTTCATAAGGGAGGAGTAATACGCATTCCTTATATTCCATTTAGAGGAGTGTAACGCATGCCATTATGGAGAGGTATTCATGTATTAGTTAAGGAGAGTGTAACATATGCATTAAAGAGAGAGTAAGAGAAATATTTTATGACATGTATTTAATTAGTGTAAGAGGAATATGCCATTCTTTGATGAGTGCATAAAACAGAGTGTAATGTATTATTAAAAGAGAGAGAGAGTTACATAGAGCCATGAGAATCATGAAGGAGAGAGGTGTGAAGTGATTGAGGAGATGCAGGTGACTTGTAGTTCCATTTTAAAAGTAATATCATAGTCTCATAAAATATATTAATAATATTAATAATATTGAGGATAAAGTTGATATTGAACTATTAGGATTGATTAATGATAATTTAAGTGATTTTCCTTCAACTATACTTGATTACCCATTGATTGAAGGTGATTTACTATTTTTGGAAAGTTATACTTGAGATGTTAGACATAACTTCTATTTTTAGAAAGTCACTCCAGAATTGTCAGAAATGAACTTTTATTAAGGAAATTCATCCTTGAGCTGCCCATGAGTGGTATTTTTCCTCGTGAGAATAGCGATTCTACATCCCTATTGCGTACAATTTTGTGCCTTAGTAGATTGAGAACTTCGTGCCCTGATCTACTCTAAGGATCCAAGATTCCACACCTTGATCTTTTAAATATTTAGGACTTCGTGTCCTAATCCTTTTATTATAGATCCAAGACTCCATGTATTTATCTTTCATGGGCTTAGGAATATACACCCTTATCCTTTTATTATAGATCCAAGACTCAATGTCTTTATCTTTCATGGATTTAGGACTTCACGCCCTAATTTCCATGGCTTATCATCTACTCTACTTTGAAACTTCATGCTTCACCTTACGGTACTGATTGTGAGCTCATACCCATTTCATGGTTCATTAGTAAGGCCTTGTTTCAAGACCTACAGACATCACAATCTCATAGATCAAAGGAATCAAATGAATTTCTTATTCACATTTTAGCAAAGATTGTGCATGACTTCCACAATCATTTATAATTTGAGCATCCGTGTTTGCAAATATAACCATGTCCCCTACCACATCTTTCTCAATACAAGATTAAGAATATATAATCATACAAATCATGTATCATTAATTCCACAATAATTTATAATTTAAACATCATTGCTTGGAAATAACCAAGTCCCTTGCCACATACTGCTTAGTACAAGACTATGCATATATAATCATACCAACCATATATCATCCATAAATCATAATTAACCATATGTTCCACACAACCATGATCATCCATGCATCTATGTGTCTCAATCCTAGATCACCATCCTTTTCATAAATCTATGTCCAAATTAGGATACCAAAAGAGAAAACATCAATAATATGCTCTTAACTAAAATAAGTTCTTATATACACAACCATAGATATTATCATCAGAACATAGTAACCAGGTGTCCCAAACTAGGTCTATAGAATACAATCATATACATAAGTCTGACATGCATAATCTTATATCATTGCATCAAAATGAATCTCTCCAACTGTCATAAAAGCTATCTCACCGAGAAGGGACACAATAGTCAACCTTGCAAGTTGAATTTTTACTATTTTCCCAAAACTTTAGAATGTGATAAATTCCTCATATGATGTTTGATTAAGGTGATTCAAGCATCATTGGAATTAGATTGAATATATCTACAATTTGGAGTTAGTTTTAAGAAATTTTGAGCATAGTTTTGATCCCCTAGATCATTCCTCCCCACTGGAAGCTTTTGGACCACCAAAATTTTGTTTTTACTCAACAAGTAATTGAGGGTACAACTCCATCACTTCTTATATCCACCTTTCTTTTCTTGGATTGATACACTTGAGCCCCACACAAATATTCTCTACATTGTCACTACGTGAAGGTCTTATCCTCCCGTCAAGAATAGATTCGTCCTGCAACTCATTTAAATATTTAAGAGAAAAATATTCTATAGATGGAATCTGAACATTCTCTTCTTGATCAGTGATCTGTTGATGGTGTTGGGCTCACCAACATTCAGGTGATATCCTTGGTATGAAGTCCCAACTAGACTTCACACTGTTTGGTGTAAGAGTCCCATCCAATATGATGGCCTGATTGCCATTATATTAAATATTTTCTTTAGCTCTTGCTTGTTAGCACATGAGTGTGGTTTTCTTTGTCTTCTAACAATGAGGTTCACGTTCCTAGTGAGTGCTTAGTGTTAATTGTGTCAATGTTATTTCACTGTAGAGGGAGAGGGTAAGAGTGAGTGTCAAGTCAAAAGGGAATAGTCCAAACTCTATTAGAGACACACAACACAACAAGACATGCAAAACATCCAGCGGAGTAGTCCACACGAATGAGACGGTCACAAACACACAGTGAATGGATAGCATGCACAATACCTAGCAGCATATTCCACATGACTGTGATGGTCGTTATAACACATTTATGAAAATGGTTCTATCGAGTGTTCGATGGAATAATCCACATGGGAGAGACAACGTTAACAACTTATACAACACATTTTCGAAAGAATATGTATTAGAAGCATCCAAAGAATAGTCTTACAAACGAATACAATAGATGTGAGAAAACATGATGGTCTGTTATCAGGCTTCTGAATTAAGAGAAAGTTCCAAGACACATAAGTACACCATTACATTGCTAACCCCGATAGCAGGGTGTTAGAGACACTTCTCATTCAAAGAAAATACTACAGACTCTCAAGGCTATGTGGGAGGAGCCAAGGTGAAAATTCCTTTTCATGTACAAATGAGGGGTATATATAGCCAAGGTTGAAATTGACCCTTGTGACTCTTCAACTTCCCTCATGACTGTTTGACTTACATGACTCTTCAACTTTACATGTGGCTCTCTTGGACTTCCAAATTACATTACATTGATTACAATAGTATGGTCCACAGTAATGATGTGGCCAAGATGACTCATGACATGACTAGACACGAAAGTGCTGGTATGTTCATGGTACTAGTGGTGTCCATGTCGAGTTGCAGTGCTACTGACTGATGAATGTGCTCTTGGTGTATCATAGCTTCACCTCTGTATGGAAAGGTGTGTGGATTCTTTGATGGTATTGGTGTTCTTGATGCTGCACGTGCATGCATCTCCTTTGTTTGTACTTGGTATGCTCCACATGTTCATCCATTTGCGAACAAGTATCCTAGCATGCGCTCCTTGTGTTAGGCTCCTATACCAATAGCAATCATAATTTTGATTTACTAAGGTTAAGCCTTGTAATATTGTAAACACCTTTTCTTTCTGAAAATGTTTTCCATATTAAAAAATTAAAAAATGTAAAGAGGGTATGTCCTAAAAGAATAATCAAAGGACAAAAAGAATGAAAATAGGTCAAAAAATGAAATATATGAACCCCAAAGAACAAAAGAGACCAAGAAAGTGTGCAAGTCAAAATGCCACTACTATTTACTTTATATGCATAATAAATGATTGTGTGCAGCTTGTTACTTATGCCACAATCCATGAATAGTCAAAATGTTTAAACTTGGCTATTTCATGCTTTGAATTTCATGTTTCATAGGTAGTGAATAAATATGACCAAATAGTGTAATCTTGGAAGATCATTAGATAGGTAGAGTGAATAAAAGGAGCTCATCAGTTTAATATGAGCCCTTGGAGGATGTATTGTTTGACTTAGATAGTTTATTTTGTAAAGAAAAGAAAAAATTGATAAGGGTTTGCAAGTCTAAATGCACCCAAATAAAGTGAAGAAAAAATGGTAGGATTAGTAAGTGGGTAAGTAGTCGAAAGGTTGTAGAAATATCATTTCATTTGATACAAAATGTACTTATGTCACTGTTCCAAATGCATCATTTAAATATGCATAAGTGGTAAACAAAACAAAGGCAGTGGTTCACAATTTAGTTTACTCAACATCCCGTCATTCATTTTAACCCCCATCACACTCACTAACTCCCCTTCCATAAGAAAAATATTAATACCTATAGTTCTTAAGTCAAAAAGGCTCAGAGCATTTCTCTGACTTCAAGTGGGACCAGACCCTCGGCTTGATGACTTAAGAAGGAAAGGTGTTGAATTTCATCATAATTAATTCATTCCCCTCACAAAACCCCTTTTCCTAAGGTTAAGTTCTTTTTCCTAGGAAAATGCCTTTATAAACATGTTTTATGTACAAGAAACCCACCAAATACATTTATGCTAACTAGTAGGTATATTGAAAATACACAACATTTCATACACCTTGGGACAACGCCCCTTCCACTCATTTCACGTCATATTAACTTTTCTAATTAAATATCTAAAATTCCCAAAAAACCCACTACCCTGTATATATTTAGCCCACTTATTAAAATAGCCCCAACCCTTAGTTTATTTTATAAACTATGTTACTAGCCCTTATCTCAAAAAAACATTAAGAAAACCTGCCCTCAGTCCTTAATCCTGTGTTAAAAAGTCCCCGATGAGATTAAGTTCTAAATTAATCCCATGCTGCCAATGATTAAGTCCCTGGGCCTCCCATCAAATCACATCATTCACCCTCACGCAACTCCCATCTCCCGATCACTGTCAATCATCCCTCCTCCACATCCAATGCCCCATAAGCATATCGGGCCGGCTCGACGTCTGCTCTTTACCTGCCCAATAAGGCGGTTTTCCCCTTGACCCTTGGCACTATGTGTCAAGCGCTAAATGGAATTAGGTGACCCCTCCCAAATACTATTCGCACCACAAAAGCGGTGTGATGGCTCTCCCAAAACCACTGCCCCCTTTTTAACTAAAAACCGTCATTGTTCATTAAATAGTGAAACCCGCCAAAATCAACTGTTTTCCCTATAAAAGCCCGTTTACCCCTCTTTTCACTCTTTTCATGCATTTTTCCTCTGAGAACTCAAAAAGTCATTGCGACCCCTGAAAACAACCGAATAACTCATAAACCTCTACCATTGCTCCACATATGCTACAGACGGTCCAACTCATTCACCAGTCCATCCCAGTATCGTACGAAACTCTGCAACCACCTTCAACCACCCATTTACAGTCAAGTTCACCCAAATTCCAGATATTTAACATGGAATTCTAACTCCATTGTCAAAATTCCAAGCCAAATGACCCTCTTGACACTGTTAGGTAAGTAAAAAGATTAGATTTAGCTAATTTTTAACACTATAAAACATAAACAAACTTCCAAGCCTCCATTGCCCTAAAAACTCTGAATTCCTCCCCACACTCAAATCCACAAGAACTAAGTAGGGCTGCCCCAATTGAAATGGATGTGAGGCCTACACTACGCCTAATTTAGACCTAGACCATATTCCCCTGGATGACAAAGACTTCAAGATAAAATACACCACTCTCATAGAACTCCTGCTGAAAGTACATTATCAAAGTAGGGATAAGTTCCTGAACCATGCTGATGAAATTAGCCTTTGGAAGTCAAATTTGCCCAAGCACCAGTTCCCCAAAGTTCACATTTTTCCTAAAATTGTGCAAATGTGCTACGCTTGCTACGTCCCCAGTCATAGAACCATCATGTCTCATGACTAGAAGGTCCTTTTCACCATCACTGCTGAGTCCATCAATGAGAAGTTGAAGCTCCAACTAGGACCAAACCTAACTCCGCTCTCAATTGGAGACCTGTTGCACTTATATCCCAAACTTAGCTCTTCAAAATTGGCCCAATCGCTCCAAACCTTCTTCATAGAAGAGAATCACATCCCTAAAGACCCCCCTCCATATGTAGCAGCTATTTTTTCCCTTTAGGGCCAAAATATTGTAGCCATGATATATTGTGTTTTGGGTTACTCCACAAGTGAGTACATTGATGAAATTATCCTGGCTTTTATGTCCATCTATACCCCAAGACAACCTCCTGAAACCATTTACAACTTTGCCACATTCATAGCTGACATAATGAATGAGAAATTCACAAGAAAGGGCAATGAAATGGTTTTCAAGTACTCCTCAATTTTATACCATATTTTCTTATATTATCAATCAAAGAAGCTCCCATTCACCCTTCAAAAGATGGATACCAAGGGTCAACCCATGCCAGTCATTTTTTGGACTCCATTGATCCACCAATACCAGTCTCCGTACTCTTACTCTGATTTTATTGATTTATTTGTACACCCAGTCATGACAATGTTAACTGGAAGCCCTCCTACAAGAATGAGTCCAGAAATAAAGAGAGTCCTTCAATTATCTAAACAGACCAAATTTGGTGACTAGTACCTTTTCTAAAACCATATAGAAATCAAGATTTATGGTTGCATGCTGGCACCATACAAGCTACCAAAATACCTCCCAATGAGGTTGTTTGCATTAGAATACTATAGGAAAATTATCAATGCAGATGAGATAAACTTTGTCAATTCCAAGAAGAAGGACAATTTCAAAATAAAAGACCAACTAGGCCCCTTCATATGCAACTCTAGAGAGGTTGGCCAAGAGGCAGACTTGATATTACAAAATATGAAGTTCCAAAGAAGTTTCATCTGGAGATATGATCCATTGGAATTCATCACAAAGAAGAGACAAAAGGTCAAGCTAGGACCTTTCATTCACCATCCCATACCTAACATAGAAGCTTATTCAAATAAGACAAAATGGGTGGAGGGTACCCTAGTAGACCAGGACAACACTAGAGTGGATGTTTAGAATGCTCTTATTGATTTAGAAAAGTAGCTTGATCACAACTCTTTTCTATACGTACCAGGAGAACCAGAGACTACCATGAGCACCCCTCCGGTCATGCAAACTCCTTAGAATGAGGAGAAGATTCAAAAAAGAAACAGAGAAGGGGCTTACACTTCAGGAAGAGCCACCTCTGATTTGCAACAGGAATCAAAGAAGTGGCCTAAATCCAGCTTCAGAGCAAGAGTATACTGAAGACTAGCGGAGGTTACTAATAGAGGAGCAAAAATAAGTAGGCCTGCCACTCCATCTGGAGGCATGCAAGAGCCTTCCACATCACAAACTCAAATGTTGGAAAGGCAACTCAGTGTTGAAGTGTCATCTTTCAGAATGCCAGCTGACAAAGACCAAGTTATCAAGGAAAGGCATAAAGAAATCAAGGCTAGAAATGAGAGGCTTAAGGACCAAACATATGCACAATATCTGAAGCTGACCCCTACCAATAAAACAAGGCTAATGTCAGCCTTTTACATTAAAGAAGGGAAGCTATAAATGACCTTTATGAAGCCTATAGCCCAGCAACCAAAGACAACATCAGATTTCAAAAGGGTAGATTTCAAAGTGTTGGCAAGGGATATCCATTCCATAGACTAGATTGAGCTACACAAATAGGCTGGAGAGATGATATACTCCACCATGACCGGTAAAGCCATAGCTGCCCATCAGCTACAAAACTCCCTGAACAACATCTCAGCACAATTCCAGTTGGAGAAGGCATCCTCACAGGCCGAGGACACAAGGATCAAGTCCTTAGAGGACTTAGTAATTTAATTTGGACATGATCCAAGGATATAAAAGCTACAAAACAACTTATCAAAAAGAATAACGATGACATAGTTGCATTGAATAAACAGCTAAAAATACCTCAGCTACAACATCCAAAAACACTGGAAGTCCTAGAATCCCATGAGGGGCATGAAGAACTAATGGACTTGGTTTTGAAATTAAATGACCAACTTAAAGAGGCTGAAAAGGAATTGGATGCTTTGATCCAATTAAAATAGGCAAATGTTGCCACCTCTTCAAAAATGTTCTCCCCACAGTCTGTGCAGTAGTGTCTTCCACACTAGCAGTATCTTTGGAACCTACAGCTCCACTTGCAACAGACTTGCCAGCAACAACAGAGTCTACATCAGCAGTAGGTGAATCAAGAGAGAAAGAAGCAGAATTTGTCAAAGCCATGGAAGACATGTCTATCCAGGCTATTGAAATGAACAAGATAAGAGAAAAGGTTGCAAGTTTGGAGATAGACTACAGACTTTCCCAACTGAAACAGAAATAAGAAATGCAAAGGGCCCAAAGAATGGGTGAGAGGATCAAAATCCTAGAGAAGGATTTAACACTGGAAAATCCACTTGGACAAACCAAAGAAATGTTGTGGGCCAATATCATTGACTCTGTCAATGATATTTGGCCACTAATCCAAGTAATTTTTGAACAAACAGAGCTGGTAAAGATAGCTACAAAAGTTATCCAGAAAGTGAAGGAGGAATTAGGAAATAAGCCAGAGGATGCAAATAGACTCATCCACTTCCTCAACAACAAGAAAAAATACGAGCTCCAAGAGATAAATATAGAATATAGGACTGCTGCTATTTTATAAATAAGGAATGTCCCTTCCAAAACAAACCTTATGCTTAATTTGGAAGAAAAGTGCCACAATATGCACGTAGCCATTGATAGGTTCATGGCTAAATTCCAGATTTTGAGGGAGAAAGGTTTGCCGAGTTCTATGGTCATCAATGACAAGCTCATGACACAGCTAGACTATGGTGATAGACTCAGAAAATTGGCTAAGGAACAGGCCATTTCTTCATCCATAAAAGCCCTACCGATAGACAAAGTATTATATGACA
The DNA here is from genome assembly GCA_000404065.3 of Pinus taeda. Taxonomy (NCBI): domain Eukaryota; kingdom Viridiplantae; phylum Streptophyta; class Pinopsida; order Pinales; family Pinaceae; genus Pinus; species Pinus taeda. Next base: position 117,302 of record APFE031466064.1, on the reverse strand, counting down.
CCTTTGAAAACCTCTCTTTCCTTGAGCATGAGGTAAAACATTTGTTCCTCACCAAGCAAAATTTTGCGAAGTATACTGAGGTTGATGAAATATACAAGAGAATGGTGAATGTGAAATTACCAAATGCAGAATGGTGGGAGAAAATGATAGATTTATTGTGAGAAATTTACATCAGAAATTTACTACACAACAAAAATGAAGGCAGCCAGGTAAAACAAATGAAAACAAGGTAGCAGGGTCAAAGAGTATCAGTTAACAAATGAAAGTAAAAAAGACTCCAGTGTGAAACTCCACAACTCCAAGCCAGATTAAAATGCTACATCCAACAATAAAGGCCAGCGCAACCTTAGTAAAAGGAACAACATGATGCAAATTCATTCGCTATCTTTATATTCTTGCAAGAAGATATTTGTATTACCTAGATTAAATCTCAAGTTGTTTTGAGATATTTTGTAATGATTTTTTGTATAAATACTTCAAAATTTCAAGTATGTAGGGTGGATTCTTAGACATTTCTATAGTTTTCTTGATCAAATACTGTAAGCTATTGTATCGCTCTTGGACCAGCAAGCTGGATTATTAAATAAATCAAAGACATTTCACTGGATTCATGTGTAGTGCAAAATACAAACAAGTATCTTCTTTGAGTTTTCATTTTTATTTAATTTTTTTTCCATAATCTTAAATGTATCTGAAATCTAAATGCTTTGATATGGAATGATATCTCAAAACTTGCTTCATTGCACTCTGTTTTGACTATTAGGCATTTTGTATGTTTTCTACTAAAATTATCTAAGTTAAGGAATCCTTGATTGCTCCTTAGTTCAGGTAGTTTCCCTCTGGTATATAGTAAATTATTCTTAACTACCCTTTGCTCGTGATCATCCTCTGTTCCTTCTTTTAGTCCCAGCTTGATGATTCTTAAGTTCCCTCTCACCCTAGTTAAGATCATTTCACCCATTCGACCTAAAAACCTATGTTTCACTCTACTAGCTTGCCCATTGAACACCCCCTTTAATGATTTAATCCCAGTTATGCTGCCCTTCTTTGACTCCATATCCCAATAGCTAGAGACACCATTCTATCCATATGTTTAAGGATTCCACCATCCAAATTTAAATACAAATCCAAAAACCCCTTGAACTTTAAGAACTAGCCTAAAATCTCATAAAACAAAGCTAAAACATATAGAGAGAGCCCTCTCTGAGTCATAGGTTGGTTAGATCCTATACTTAAAAGATTGGTTTGTAGTTACCTCAATCTTTTCCTTCTTCTGATAACTTCTAGGGAAAATTCTGAGTGATAACATAGTGGCAACTCCACTGGGGAAAACCCTCAGTCCTAATAAATATTTAAGAAATTTTTAATTCTGTATTTTGAGCCTCTTAAATAAATTTATTAGAAGTTATTTCTCACAAAAAGAAAAAAATTTAAAAAATTCTGAAATTTTGGCTTCGAGGAGAACTCATTATACTAGGGCTAACCCAAATCGAACCTTCCCCCAACATTTGATAACCCCAACCTAATTTCAAGAAAATCCAAAACAGAAGAAAGTTTAGCTAGTCACATACCCATAGTTAAGGCTAATTCATGCACTGATGAATGGTTGTTTTTAGAAGATCTTCCCTTTGATGAGAAATTTGATTTTTCATCATTTAAATCAAAGTCTGAAAGTGAAATTTGTCCCACTGTCATAGATCCTGAGTTTATTGCAGACCTGGAAGTCCAAAATTCCAACAAATCAATTGATGAGTACATTATGAATTCACCACAATTATCCCTTACTACTGCCAAGATTCCTGGACTTTCTAAACAATTGTCCACTACTCTTAGTTCACCATTATTCCCTTCAACATTTGAAGCTCATTTCCCACCTCCATTCATACCCTCACTCCCTTACCAACCTATCATATCCTAGGTACCACCTACTAGTCCTAGTTCATCCTCCACTACTGCATCATCTTCTAATGCCTCAACGCCAAATTTTAGCCCTTCCCAACTTATAGACATGGAAAATATATATTCTCCCCTTGTCTTACCTACTCCACTTGGTTCCATGCCAGGAGAATACTAGAGTAAAATCGTCCAATTTGATGGCATAGGACACTACACTGCACAAAACCATGTTAATTACATGACAAACTACTTTGAACTTCATGAAATTGATATTGTGGATGTCCAAATGAGATTCTTTGCTTAGGCTTTAGCTAGTGATGTTAGGAAATGGTTTAGATCACTACCTGATAATAGTATTGATAGTTTAGAATTATTTCGACAACAAGTTTTGAATAGATTGGAAAAGAAAAAGAATCCTCTGCAGATCCTTTCAGAATATGAAAATATTAGGAGATGACCCAATGAGACTATTCAATATTACTACACCATATTTAACAATATATACAATGCAATTCCAACTAATCATAGACCCCCACTAGACTTAGACACAGACATGGCATTCTAGCTCAGGGAAAGAAACCCCTAACCCTAGAAGATATGCAAAGTGTAGAAGTAAGTGTAGAGAATAATTTATTAGCTCAAAGAGCTAGAATTAGCAATGAAAGAAGAGGAACTTCTAACGATGAGCCTTCACCCTCTGACATTACAATAGATAGCTTAGCAAAAGGCATGGAAAAGTTAATGGATAGAATAGAGAATATAGAGAAGAAACCCTAGTGGAATAATCAACAGGCATCTCGAGTTAGAAACCTGAACTTTAGGAAAAACCAAAACCAAAACCAAAACCAAAACCAAAACACTGGAAAAAATGGGCCTGGTCAAAAAATTAGACCTCCCTTCCAGGAAAATTATGCAGAAACATCCCATCCTGAAGACCCAGAGCAAGATGCACAAATTAACATGATGGGATTAGATGATGAAGGTGTTGTTTTTCTGACCCAAGATGATCAGGAATTGCATATGCTACAGTAGTTGCAAATCCAATCTAGAGAGTCATTTGATCATAAACAAGGTTATGATTCTTCCATATTTTAAGTGCATAAGTAGTATAACCTAAGGAGTAAAAAGAACTCTGATATTCCTGACCAGACTAAGAAAACAATGCAAAATCAACCGAAGAAGATAAAAGAAGCCCCGGTTTCTAAAATCCTTTAGATTCTCCCCAGACAAAACCAAAATCCTTCTGGCCCCACCATTGAAGCTAGAACCCCTAATCAACCTTCTAATGATCAACCCTCTACTTCAATTCCCCACAAAAAACCAGTGGACACACCTCAAAATACTCGATTGGAAAATTCACAAAAAGAGGTCCCCAATAAAGGAAAAGAAGACCATCCCACTCAAATCCCTACTGTCAAAAGTCCAAACCCTCAAATAGAGAAAGCCCCTTTGCCATTCAATTTGGGAGCATAGGTAGCTAAACTAAAGATTTTAGTCCCTTTGATAGAGTTAATCAAGAATGAAACCTACAAAACATAGATAAACCAGACCCTGAACCTTGCTGAAAATGAGGATTCCGTTAACCTGTTTGATGACCAACCTGGACTTATATTTGGTCCAGATGTCAATGGAAAACCATTGGAAGGAGGAATACCACCTTTCTACATTAGCCTTGGCATCCATGAAAAAATTCTTCATAATGCAATGTTGGATTCTGGGGCCTCCCAAAACTTAATGCCCAAATCAGTAATGGAAAAATTGAACCTAGACATTACAAGGCCTTAAAAGGACTTATTTTAATTTGAATGAAGTCAAGTAAAGTGTCTAGGGTTGATTAATGACCTCTGTGTCATTTTAGTTCAATATCCTGCCAAGAGCATCCTTATGGATATTGTGGTTGCTGACATCCCACCGCGGTACGACATGCTGTTATCCAGATCATGGGGAGCCAAACTTCATGTATCTCTACAACTTCATATGTCATACGCAATAATTTTTGTTTTTGGACAACCCAAGAAGATGTACCGAGAAACTTTAATAAAATACATGGTGAGTAGCCAGGATTGGCCTCAAAACTTTCCTATCTACTCTGTACATTCACAAAAATATTCTTTTATTTTTTATAATATTGATAAAACACAAGAAACTCTTTTAGATAGCGTTAATATAGAAACAAAAGAAATTGCAGTTTCAAAACAAGAGGAAATTGTCCAAACTTTAGAAATTTCCACTAAACAAGGTAGTCAAGATGAGGAAAAGTTGGTGGAAATAGATGATGCTAATTATGAACATGAGATATTGTGGCATGTTGAGTTTGACGGGTCAACCAATAAGTTTGGAGCAGGGGTGGGAGTTTGGATATACAATATGGAGAATGATCATGCAGAAGGCCATGCATACAGACGAAATTTTTAATGTACTAACAATATGGCCGAGTAAGAAGCACTAATTTTAGGTATTAAACTAGTTTGGAACCTAGGAGCTATAAGAGTTTTTGTCATGGGAGACTCTGAACTAGTTATAAAACAAATTAATGTTGTATATATGACAAAAGACGCTAGATTAAGTTGTTGCAGAGGAACCATTGTAGAAATATTAAATACTTTATTAGAAACCAAGGTTGTTGTAATTCCTAGAAAACATAATATGCAGGCTCATAGTTTAGCAATGTTTGCTAGCAGCTGGAAGTTACCCTTTCAGCCTAACTATCAGTACACTGCTGAAGTTAGGCACATAGCTACAATTCTAGATAATTTGAAGAACTGGAAAATATTTGCTGATGACAAACAAATAATTTTTTTTCAATCTTAGAACAAGAATTTTTATGTAGTAATATAGATACTAACACATCAATAGATCCTAACACTAAAGATAAAATAGAGATAAATGAGATAGAAGGTGAAGAGATAGATAGATTTCATCCCACTAAATTTACAAAATCAAATGTAGAAAACCTAGAGCAAGTTGAGATTGATGAAATAATTAACGAAGACACTGAAGTGATCGATCTCAAAGACAATTTCTTACCTAAGGGATTAACCCCTTTGGAAGACTTGTTTGATTCAAATGATGTTCCTAGAAATCCTAAAATGGAACCCTTGAAATCTGATATGGAGGAGTGCAATATAGGCACTACTGAAAATCCAAAATTGATCAAACTTTCTGAATCATTAGCTCCCACTGAAAGAGTAAAATACATTGAGTTATTAAAAGAATTTTAGGATATATTTGCTTGGAGTTATGAGGACCTCAAATCCTATGACACCAACATCATACAACACACAATCCCTATAAAAGAAAATCAAAATCCTTTCAGACAAAAATTTAGAAGGATAAATCATGTCCTATTACCTTCAATTGAAAAGGAAATTCAGAGAATGTATGATGCTAAGATAGTTGCACCAATCAGATTTTCTGTTTGGGTTTCAAACCTGGTGCCAACTAGGAAGAAAACTTGCAAGATCAGACTCTATGTGGACCTTAGGAACCTCAACAAAGTATCACTCAAAGACAATTACCGTCTCCCCAAAATGGATCATATTTTGCAAAGGGTAGTTGGATCAACCAGAATCTCATTATTGGATGGGTTTTCTGGTTACAATAAGATCTTAGTTCATCATGATGACCAAACCAAGATTGTCTTCACTACTCCTTAGGACACATTCATGTATGTGAAAATGCCTTTTGGACTAATGAATGCAAGAGCCACTTTCCAAAGGGCTATGGATATAGCCTTTGCCAAAGAAATTCATGATTTCTTGGTAATATATCTAGATGACATTACTCTATTCTAAAAATATGATAGCCAGCATTTGGATCATCTAAGGTAGGTTTTTATTAAATGCAGGAAATATGGAATTTTTTTAAACCCCAAGAAGTCTTTCTTTGGGTTAGAAGAAGGAAAGTTACTAGGTAATATAATCTCAAAAGATGGTATACGAATAGACCCGTCAATAATAGAAGCCATCTTATAGATACAACATCCAAGGAACATTAGGGAATTACAAGCTATCTTAGGGAAAATTAACTTTCTTCGAAGATTTATTTATAATCCAACAAAATTAATTAGATAACTGAACAATATGTTGAAAAAATATTCGAACATAAAATGGATTGTTGAGGCTAAGAAATCCTTTGAAGACATTAAACTAGCCTTAACTAGAACACAATTTTGATCAGTCCAAAATTTGATAGATATTTCATCTTATTTGCCTTTGCTTCTGAGCACACAATTGTTGCAGTTTTACTGCAGAAAAATGACCAGGGCTATGAACAACCTATTGCTTTCTTTAGAAAGGCCTTGAGAGATGCCCCCTTAAAATACAACATAATGGAAAAACAAGCCTTTGCTTTGGTCAAAGCTATCAAGGATTTTAGGGTGTACATTTTATACTCTCATATAGTAGCCTATGTTCCTAATTCTATAGTCAAAGACATCCTAACTTAGGGTGGTCCAGATGTAAATAGGGGAAAATGGATTGCTACTATTCTAGAGTATGATATAAAAATCAAAACAACTAAGTTAATCAAGGGCCAGGGTTTAGCCAAGCTCATCGTTGAATCAAATTGTTAGGCCCTGGATATAAACTTTATTGCACAAATAGATAATCAAGAGGAGATGATGACTCCACTAATTAGCTAGGCCTTTATTGAATCACCATGGTATGCTGATACCATTTATGTTTTACTGAATTTATAAGCTCCTCCTGAATTATCTAAGACCAAAAGCATATTTTTGAAGATGAAATCCTTAAAATTTTGTATATTAGACAATGCTTTATTTTGGAGAAATCATGAAGGTATTCTTCTCAACTGTTTATTAAAAGATGAATCTGAAAAAGTATTACAAGAGTTTCATGCATGTGATTGTCGAGGACACCTTTACTGGAAAGCCACTGCTGATAAAATTCTTAGAGCCGGTTTTTACTGCCCTGCCTTGTTTTCTGATGTAAAGAAATATGTGACCTCCTATCGCAAATGTCAAATTTTTGAGGGAAAGAAATTCTACCTTTACCCCTCAAGCCAATCTCTGCTGAAATACCTTTTCAACAATGGGGTTTAGACTTCATTGGTGAAATTCACCCACCTTCCTCTGCCCAACACAAATGGATCCTCATTGTCACAGACTATTTCACCAAATGGATAGAGCCATACCTTCAAGGAAAGCCATTGACACTGTTATCATAACCTTGAAACCAACATTCGATCAAGATTTTGATGTCCAACTAAGCTCATTACTGATAATGCAGTAGCCTTTAAATCCAAAGAATAATAATTTTCTGCAACAAGTATCATATAACCCTGGGCCATTCCAAAACCTATTATCCTCAAGGAAATGGAAAAGGCAGAATCCTCAAACAAAAGTTTGGTGAACATCATCAAAACGTTGTTAGAGGATAATAATAAAACATGGAACAAAAATTTGGTCAATGCCTTATGGGCAGACGGACTAGCCATAAGAAATCAATCGATACCTCTCCCTACCAACTAGTTTACGAAATGGAAGTTGTTTTCCATCCTCCTTGGGAACACCAGTGATGAATTTGCTTCAAGAGTTGCAGGTTGAATCAAATAGCATCCAAATAAGAATCAATAAAACAATATGTCTTCAACAAACCAGGGAGGAAGTATACATGAGATCTCAGGTTGTGCAGGAAAGGATTAAAAAGATATTTGACAAGAGAACCAAGGCTGAAGATTTCTACCTTGGTGACAAAGTCCTAAAATGGGATTCAAGGAGTGAAGATAAAGGTAAACATGGGAAATTTGATTTCCTATGGAAAGGCCCATATGACATTTATGCTTTTAGAGGTAATAATGATTTCTTCTTAAGAGAAATAGATGGTACAGAAGCAGAAGGTGGACCAGTAAATGGTCAAATGCTCAAACACTATTTTGAACCTAACTACTAATTTTTACTTTCCATTGTACATATTTCATTTTTTTCAAAAATTTTAGTTTGGATTGGATGGTGATTTTTGAAGTTGAAGCCCGAAGAGAAGGCCCTAATCTTTAAGGACTTATTGTCATAAATATCAATAATGTAGAGGCATAGAGGAAAATTTTGCAAGGTAACATCAATAGCAATTCAAAGGCTACTGATCTATAAAGTTCTTGACATTTCACTAGGAAATACCATCCCCAACTGGAGCCACTGTTAGGTTCCTATACCAATAGGAATCATAATTTTGATTGACTAAGGTTAAGCCTTGTAATATTGTACATACCTTTGCTTTCTGCAAATGTTTTCCATATCAAAAAATTAAAAAATGTAAAGAGGGTATGTCCTAAAAGAATAATCAAAGGACAAAATTAATGAATATAGGTCCAAAAAATAAAATATATGAACCCCAAACAACAAAAGAGACTAGGAAAGTGTGCAAGTCAAAATGCCACTACTATTTACTTTATATGCATAATAAATGATTATGTGCAGCATGTTACTTATGTCACAATCAATGAATAGTCAAAATGCTTAAACTTGGCTATTTCATGCTTTGAATTTCATGCTTCATAGGTAGTGAATAAATCTGACCAAACATTATAATCTTGGCAGATCATTAGATAGGTAGAGTAAATAAAAGGAGCTCATCAGTTTGATCTGAACCCTTAGAGGATATAGTGTTAGACTTAGATAGTTTATTTTGTAAAGAAAGGAAAAGATTGATAAGGGTTTTCTAGTCTAAATGCACCCAAATAAAGTGAAGAAAAAATGGTAGGATGAGTAAGTGGTTAAGTAGTAGAAAGGTTGCAGAAATATCATTTCATTTGATACAAAAGGTAGTTATGTCATTGTTTCAAATGAATCATTTAAATATGCATAAGTGGTAAACAAAACAAGGGAAATGGTTCACAATTTGGTTTACTTAACATCCATTCATTCATTTTAACCCCCATCACACTCACTAACTCCCCTTCCATAAGAAAAATATTAATACTTATAGTTCTTAAGTCAAAAAGGCTTAGAGCATTTCTCTGACTTCTGGTGGGACCGGAACCTCAGATTGATGAATTAAGAAGGAAAGGTGTTGAATTTCATCATAATTCATTCATTCCCCTCACAAAACCCCTTTTCCTAAGGTTAAGTTCCTTTTCCTAGGAAAACCCCTTTATAAACATGTTTTATGTACAAAATACCCACCAAATACATTTATCCTAAGTACTAGGTATATGGAAAATACACAACATTTCATACACCTAGGCACGATGTCCCTTCTTCTCATTTCACGTCATATTAACTTTTTAATTAAATATCTAAAATTCCCGAAAAACGCGCTACCCCATATACATTTAACCCCCTTATATAAAATAGCTCCACCCCTTAGTTTATTTTATAAACTATGTTACTACCCCTTATCCTGAAAAAACTTAAAAAAAAACCCACCCTCAGTCCTTAATCCTGTGTTAAAAAGTCCCCGATGAGATTAAGTTCTAAATTAATCTCATACCGTCGATGATCAAGTGCCTGGGCCCCGCATCAAATCATATCATTCACCCCTGTGCAACTCCCATCTCCCGATCACCGTCGATTGTCCCTCCTCCACATCTAACGCCACACAATCATATCGGGCCGACCCGACATCTGCTCTTTAACCGCCCAATAAGGCGGTTTTCCCCCTGACCCCCGACGCTATGTGTCAAGTGCTAAATGGAATCGGGCAACCCCTCCTAAATACCACCTGCACCACAAAAGAGGTGTGATGGCTCTCCCAAAGCCACTGCCCCCTTTTCATCGAAAAGCATCACTATTCATCAAATAGTGAAGCTCGCCAAAATCAAGCGTTTTCCCTATAAAAGCCCATTTACCCCTCTTTTCACTCTTTTCATGCATTTTGTGTTTGAGAACTTAAAAAGTCATTGCGGCCCCTGAAAAATAGCCGAATTACTCATAAACCTTCGTCATTTCTCTATAGACAGATAGTCCAACTCGTTCACCACTCCATACCAGTATCGTATGAAACTCTGCAGCTGCCTTCAACCACCCATTTACAGTCAAGTTCACCCAAATTCCAGATATTTAACCGTGGAATTCTAACTTCATTGTCAAAATTCCAAGTCAATTCACCCTCTTGACACTATTAGCTAAGTAAAAAGATTAAATTTACCTAAGTTTTAACACTATAAACCATAAACAAACTACGAAGCCTCCATTACCCTAAAAACTTTGAATTCCTCCCCACACTCAAATCCACATGAACTGAGTATGGTTTCCCCAATTGCAATGGATGTGAGGCCTATCACTACACCTCATTTAGACTTGGAACACCTTCCCTTGGTTGACAGAGACTTCCAGATAAAAGATACCACTATCATAGAACTCCTGCTCAAAGTACATTGCCAAAGTAGGGACAAGTTCCTGAACCATGTTTTTGAAATTGGGCTTTGGGAGTCAAATTTGCCCAAGTACCAATTCCCCCAAGTCCACATTTTTCTTGAAATTGTGCATATGTGCTACGCTTGCTACGTCCCCAGTCACAGAACCATCATGTCTCATGACTAGAAGGTCCTTTTCACCATCACTGCTGAGTCCATCAATGAGATGTTGCAGGTCCAACTAAGGCCAAACCTAACTCCCCTCTCAATTGGATAACTATTGGACTTATATCCCAAACTCAACTCTGCAAAATTGGTCCAATCGCTCCAAACCTTCATCATAGAAGAGAAGCACATCCCTAAAGACCCCTCTCCATATGTAGGAGCTATATTTTCCCCTTGGGGCCGAAATATTGTAGCCATGATATCTTGTGTTTTGGGTTACTCCACAAGTGAGTACATTGATGAAATTATCCTGGCTTTCATGTCCATCTATACCCAAGGACAACCTTCTACAACCATTTACGACATTGCTACATTCATAGCTAACAGAATACATGAGCAGTTCACAAGAATGGGCAATGAAATGGTTTTTAAGTACTCCTCAATTTTATACCATATGTTCTTATATTATCAATCATAGAAGTTCCCATTCACCCTTCAAAAGTTGGACACCAAGGGTCAGTCCAAATCAGTCATTTTTTGGACCCCATTGATCCACCAATACCAGTCTCTGCAGTCTTACTCTAGTTTTATTGATTTATTTATACACCCAATCATGACAATGTTAATTGGAAGCCCTCCTCCAAGAACCAGTCCAGAAATAAAGAGAGTCCTCCAATTATCTAAGAAAACCAAAGTTGGTGACTGGTACCTTTACTAGAGCCATACAAAAATTAGGATTTATGGTTGCATGCTGGCACCATACAAGCTACCAAGATACCTCCGAATGAGGTTTTTTGCATTAGAATACTATAGGCAAATTATCAATGCAGATGAAATAAACTTTTTCAATGCCAAGAGGAAGGCCAATTTCAAAATAAAAGACCAACTAGGCCCCTTCATATGCAACTCTAGAGAGGTTGGCGAAGAGGAAAACTTGATATTATAGAATATGAAGTTCCAAAGAAGTTTTATCTGGAGATATAATCCATTGGAATTCATCACAAAGAAGAGACAAAAGTTCAAGCTAGGACCTTTCATTCACCATCCCATACCTGAGATAGAATCTTATGCAAATCAGGCAGAATGGGTGGAGGGTACCCTAGTAGACCAGGACAACACCAGAGTAGATGTTGATAATGCTCTTATTGATTTAGAAAAGTAGCTTGATGACAGCTCTTTTCTGCATGTACCAAGAGAACCAAAGACTACTATGAGCACCCCTCTGGTCATGCAAACTCCTCAGAATGAGGAGGATATCCCAAATAGAAACAGAGAAGGGGCTTCCACTTGAGGAAGAGCCACCTCTGATTTGTAGCAACAATCAAACAAGAGGCAAAAGCTAAATCCAACCTTCGAGCAAGAGTATACTGAAGACTTAGCTGGGGTTACTAATACAGGAGCATAAAGAAGTAGGCCTGCCACTCCATCTGGAGGCATGCAAGAGCCTTCCACATCACAAATCAAATTTTGGAAGGGCAGCTCAGTGTTGAAGTGTCTTCTTTTAGAATGCTAGCTGACAAAGGCCACGATATCAAGGAAAGGTATAAAGAAATAAAGGCTAGAAATGAGAGGCTTAAGGCCCAAACATATGCACAATATTTGAAGCTAACCCCTACCAATCAAACAAGGCTAATGTTAGCCTTTGACATTAAATAAGGGAAGCTACAGATGACCTTTATGAAGCCTACAACCGAGCAGCCAAAGACAGCATCAGATTTCAAAAGGGTAGATTTAAAAGTGTTGGCAAGGGATATCCATCCCATAGACCAGATTGAGCTACACAAACAAGCTGGAGAGATGATATACTCCACCTTAACAGGTAAAGCCATAGCTGCCCATCAGCTATAGAACTCCTTGAAGAACATCTTAGCACAATTACAGTTGGAGAAGGCCTCCTCACAGGCTAAGGACACAAGGATCAAGTCCTTAGAGGACTTAGTAATTGAATTGGGACACGATCCCAAGGATATAAAAGCTACATAAGAGCTTATAAAAAAGAAGAATGATGACATAGCTGCATTGAAGAAACAACTAAAAATACGTCATCTAAAACATCCACAAACGCTGGAAGTCCTAGAAACCCATCAGGGGCATGAAGAACTAATGGACTTGGTTTTGAAATTGGATGACCAACTTAAAGAGGCCGAAAAGTAATTGGATGCTTTGATCCAATTAAAACAGACAAATGTGGCCACCTCTTCAACAAATGTTATCCCCACAGTCTCCACAGTAGTTCCATCCGCACTAGCAGCATCTTTGGAACCTCTAGCTCCACTTGCAACAACCTTGCTAGAAACAACATAGTCTACATCAGCAACAGGTGCATTGGGAGAGAAAGCAACAGAAATTTTCAAAGACATGGAAGACATGTCTATCCAGGCTACTCAAATGAACAAGCTAAGAGAAAAAGTTGCAACTTTGGAGATAGGCTACAGACTTGCCCAACTAAAATAGAAAGAAGAAACACAAAGGGCCCAGAGGATCAAAATCCTAGAGAAGGATTTAACACTGGAGAAACCACTTGGAAAAACCAAAGAAATATTGTGGGCCAATATCATTGACTCTATTAGTGATATTTGGCCATCAATCCAAGTATTTTTTTAATAGACAGAGCTGGTAAAGATAGCTATAAAAGCTATCCAGAAAGTGAACGAGGAATTAGGAAATAAGCCAGAGGATGTAAATAGACTCATCCACTTCCTCAACAACAAGAACATATATTAGCTCCAAGAGCTAAATATAGAAGATAGTAATGTTTCCATTTTAGAAATAAGGAAGGTCCTCTCCAAAAGAAACCTGATACTTAATTTGGAAGAAAAGTGCCAGAATATGTAGGCAGCCATTGATAGGTTCATGGCTAAATTCCAGATTTTGAGGGAGAAAGGTCTGCCCAATCCTATGGTCATCAATGACAAGCTCATGACATAGCTGGACTATGGTGATAGACTCAGAAAATTGGCTAAGGAACAGGCCATTTCTTCATCCATAAAAGCCCTGCCAACAGGAAAAGCATTATATGACACCTCTGAAAACTTGTTTTTCCTTGAGCATGAGGTAAAACAGTTGTTCCTCACCAAGCCAAATTTTGCGAAGTAAACTGAGGCTGATGAAATCTACAAGAGAATGGTGAATTTGAAATTACCAGATGCAGAATGGTGGGAGAAAATGAAAAATTTACTGTAATAAATTTACAGCAGAAATTTACTACACAGTAAAAATGAAGGCAACCAGGTAAAACAGTTGAAAACAGGGCAGCAGGGTCAAAGAGTATCAGAGTTATAGAGTATTAGTTAAAAGATGAAAGTAAAAAAGACTCCAATGCAAAACTCCACAACTGCAAGCCAATTTAAAAGGTTGCATTCCAAAAATAAAGGCCAACACAAAATTAATAAAAGGAACAACATGAAGTAGATTCTTTAGCTGTCTCTATCTTCTTGCAAGAAGATATTTGTATTTCCTAGATTAAATCTCAAGTTGTTTTGGGATATTTTGTAATGATTTTTTGTATAAATAATTCAAAATTCGAAGTCTGTAGGGTGGATTCTTAGACATTTCTATAGTTTTCTTGATCAAAGACTATAATATATTGTATCGATCTTGGACCAACAAGCTAGATTATTGAATAAAACAAAGACATTTCACTGGATTCATGTGTAGTGTGAAATACAGACAAGTATCTTCTTTGTGTTGTAATTTTTCCTTAAAAGTTTTTGGATAATATTAAATGTATCTAAAATCTAAATGCTTTAATATGGAATGATATCTCATAACTTGCTTCGCTGCACTCTGTTTTGACTATTAGGCATTTTGTATGTTTTCTGCTAAAATTATCTAGGTTAAGAAATTCTTGATTTCTCCTTAGTTCAAGTAGTTTCCCTTTGGTCTATAGTAAAGGATTCTTAACCGCCCTTTGCTCATGATCAAGCTTTGTTCCTCCTTTTAGTCTCAGTTTCAGGATTCTTAAGTGCCCTCTCACCCTAGTTAAGATCATTTCACCCATTCGACCTAAAAACTTGCGTTTCACTCTGCTAGCCTGCCCATTGAACACCGCCTTTAATGATTTAATCCCAATTATGCTTCCCTTCATTGACTCCATATCCCAATAGCCAGAGACACCATTATATCCATCTGTTTAAGGATTCCACCATCCAACTTCCAGTACAAATCCAAAACCCCCCTGAACTTTAAGAACTAGCCTAAAATCTCAGCAAACAAGGCTAAAACATATATAGAGTGCCCTCTCTGAGTCATAGGTTGGCTAGAGCCTATACTTAAAATACTAGTTTGTAGTTGCCTCGATATTTTCTTTCTTCTGATAACTTCTAGGGAAAATTCTGAGTGATAACACCTTGTTCATCACGTTCTTCGTTGCACCATGTCTCATCCATGTACCTGTATCTACAATCACTCATGACGAGATGACATCAAATCAAGAAATATCCTTTTCTACCATGATGCATTATCTTTCGTTTTCAGGTGCAGGTGACCAGGAAAGAGGACAAGGCTTTGAAACTGTGCAGGGCACATTTCAAGTCGAGATATGGGCTCCGGGAACTATCAAGGAAAATTGTGTAGAGGTCACTAGGAGGCTAAGATGGGGAGTCTGGATAAGCAGTGTCTGTCTGCGAGATCTGGCTCAGCTAAAGGACAGATTTGCAAAATATTTCGAGGGAGACAATGCATGCAACATAGAGGACACTGGTAGTGAAAAATACACAGATTCTCCGGGTAGGCTGGCAGCGAGCTGCAGGGGCTTGTTAGCCAAAACTGTGCAGAACTAGGAGGTTGGCCTGTAGGGCATCCCTACGTAGTTTCTAGGCTGAGCAGGGTGTCAAGGATCTGGAAGACAGGCCATGAAAGCTGCACTATTTTCAGGAGTAACAACAGCTTGTCTAACAAGATGACGTGCTAATAGAATTGCACAAATTTCGAGGACGGTGCAGTGTCAGCAGCGACTTCCTACCCTTCATGTTTGTACAATTTCTTCAGTCAACAGAGGTAGGCATGCTGGTAGATTCTACACATTTTTTGGAGGATTGAAGCTCGAGCTCACTACTCGGTCAAACTCTCTGGTTGACTAGCAGGAAGCTGGATATATTTGCTTGCAGGAAGTGCGAATTGAGATAGCTTGCTGAGCAAATTCTGCATTGTTCTAGGTTACAGTCAGTCACGTCGACTCTAGGATTGTGCAATATAGACTGCTTAAGAGGCAGCCTCAAGATCTACATAATTTTGGGGAGAAGTAGATGATCACTGAGGGCTGAGACTGCGAAGTGCAACTTAATGGAGGTCCAGCTATTTGTGGGTGGTTCGACCGACAAAGTTTTAGAAAAATGACTAAATGTGTGTTCGATTGAACTTGGGCATGCATGATTTTGCAGACACACACTCAACATGACTTGAATATAAGACACCTCGAACCATCAAGGCAAAATACACTCAGTCTGACTGACCGACGGGTGCGAGCGACAAGTGTGACACTTGAAATAGATCATTGAATGACTGTGACAACATTTGTGTGACATTACATACAACTTCGTGTGTAACTGTGACATATGCTCACATAGTGAATACAACTTGTACACACAAAGATGAACGTGAACATGGCCAGAACATGACTCCAAGCATGACGTTGTGACCAACATGCTAAAATATGTTCAGTGAACGGTTAAGTGAGCAGGGTGCAGAGACTCAACATGAGGTCATGAGAGAGCCTGAGTTCTTGTAAAAATCAAAGGGAAAACCAAAGGAAGGCTCCAGAATTGAATGCAAGCCAAAATTTTGGAGGGAGTTGCAACCGATACAACATGATCATAAGAGGCTCATACAATCTCAAGTTTTCCACATTCACAACAGAATAAATTTGCATATAAAGTGGTAAATCTAATCAGAAAGCATTATTACCAATATTATCCAAATTTTTGGAAGGGCCATATATGATTGGCTTGATATTTTTCCCTTCACCTTGTAATATTTCCTTGTTGGTGTACAACCAAACTTGATCTCGCACTTAGAAATCATGATCAACTTTAAGCTTATCATGTCTTGTTTTATACTTGGCTTGGATTTTCTCTAGCTATTCTTGTGCCCTTTGATGCACTAATTGGACTTTTTCAGTGAATTTCTTGGTTTTGTCCACATCACTATGTCCATCCACATCACTATGTCCATCTACTACAATATCTTTACCAAAGATGAAATCCAAAGGAGACTTTGGAAAATAACCCAAAAAAGCTTCAAATGGATATACTTGTGTAGATGAATGATTGGCATGATTGTAGTCATGTTGGAGGTAATGTAAGTGCTCATCCCAAAGTTTAGGATGCTTACCATAATATCCTTGAAGGAGATGCACTACTGTTTTGTTCGCTACTTCGATCTAGTCATTGGTTTGTGGATGAAATGTTATGAGATTCTTCAACTTTGTGTCCATGAGTTCCCATAAAATTCACCAGAACTCCCCGATAAATCAAGAATCTCGATAAAAAATAATCGAATTAGATAACCCAAAATGAACGCATACATTTTGGAAGAACATCTTTGCAGTTTTTTCAGTTGTAACTTGTTTCCTACAATGCATCAAGACACACATTTTTCTTGAACAATCCACTACAACATATAAATAATCATGACCTTTCCTACACAATGGTAGTCTCCCAACAAAATCCATATAAATAATTTCCCAAGGACGAGATGGGATAGTAATTGGAGTGTACAAACCCAATTTCCTATTGCTTGGATTGCTAGTAGTGCACATAGAACATAATTTTATATATCTTGATATAATTTTGTTCGTGTGAGGCCAATAACAATAACTTTGTAACTGAGCAACTATTTTGCCTACACCAAAGTGACCAACAATAAGAGAAGTATGGGCTTCCCTTATGACATTGACTCTTTCATCCTATGGAACACATAACTTGTCAAGTTGATATAACAACTTGTTATGAGCATGATAATCCAACTCTTCAACATGAGTGCCTTGACTCAAAGACTCAAAGTTGCATAAATATCTTGAAAATATTCATCTTGAGCATACTGTTAAATATAACTTTCATGTCTGATTGAGTTATGCTTAAGAATGGAATATGGATTAACAATAGGCCTTGATAACATGTCTACAACTTTGTTTTGTATACATTTCTTATACCTAGTTTCCAAATGAAATTATTGCAGGAATCCCATCCATATGAAATGTCTAGCTTGTTGTAGCTTGGCTTGCGATTGTAAATGTTGCAAAGGTTGATGGCTAGTATGAATAATTGGTTTTTTACCCATCAAATAGTGCTTCCATTTCTTCATTCTTTGTGCCAAAGAATACAACTCTTTATCATAAGTTTGATAGTTAATCACTACATTAGAGAAGGTTTCAAAACTACTCCCATAACATATATGCTTGCATCGGTTTGAATTTCAAATGGTTTCTTAAGATTTGGAAGTGCTAGAACTGGTGTTCTACTGATTTTCTCTTTCAAAGTGTCAAAGGATTTTTGT
Source organism: Pinus taeda (assembly GCA_000404065.3). Classification (NCBI taxonomy): domain Eukaryota; kingdom Viridiplantae; phylum Streptophyta; class Pinopsida; order Pinales; family Pinaceae; genus Pinus; species Pinus taeda. Next base: position 99,434 of record APFE031466064.1, on the reverse strand, counting down.
TGCTTGCCTCCCCACTGAAAGAGCTACTTCACACTTGTCAAAGCATGTAATGGTGTTGCAATGAATGAGAAGTTAGCGATAAATTTTTTCCACTATTAGGATGCTCCCAAAAATATCCTTCTTTACATTATTGGGTTTAGGCCAATTTTTAATAATATCAGCTTTGGAGGGATCAATCTTCAATTCAACACCTCCTACAATATGACCCAAATAACATTTAGACATATTCAAATACACAAGAGATCTAGAACTTGATTTACATGCTTGATATGCTCTTCACAAGTCTTAAATAAAAGTCAGAATATCATCTAAGTAGACTATGAAAAACTCATCAAGGAATGGTGGCAATATATCATTCATAACTCTCATGAATGTGGCAAGTGCATTCCAAATCCCAAATGGCATAACTGACCATTCAAACATACCTTGTTTTGTCTTGAAACCAATTTTGCAAATACCATCTTCAACAATCCTTATTTGATGGTAATCACTTCTCAAATATAACTTAGTAAAATAAATAAGATCCTTTAAATAATCTAGAAAATCATAAATGCAGGGAAGAGGATACCGATTTTACTTTGATCTTGTTCAAAGCTCGAAAATACACACACATACACCATGTTCCATCTTTATTCAGAACCAAAACAATAGGAGAAACACAATGAGATGTACTAGGTCTGATTACCCCTTTGTCAAGCAACTCTTGAATTTTCTTCATAATTTCTGCATTCTACAAAACTGACATTCTATATATGGCAATATTTTGAAGTGGTGCATATTATTGTAATTGCATCTCATGTTGTATTCCTCTTTTTGGAGGTAAACCTTGAGGTTCCTGAAACATCTTGCCATAAGTTTTCAACAACTTCAACCAATTCATGCATGAGTTTAGAATCACATCCCGAGAAAGCTTCATATTCAATAGTAACACAAAATTCTTACTAGCATTCACAAGCCTTTTCATTTGACCAACACTAACAAGAGATAAGTTCATCTTCTTGCGATGTGCTCTAACAATATACTCAACTCCATCTTTGAAAAGATGATATTTGTTCTCATGACAATAGAATATGGATTTTCAGTCATATAGATATAGATTTCCTAAGACAATCCTACAAATGTCAAGTGGTACAACATCAAGCTCTACCTCATCCATAAAATTAGTAGTAATGGAAAATTTGGGTTTATATTTCCTTTTCATTTGCAATTTGGCATCATTGCATACCCAACCCAAGCGGTAAGGTTTTGCATGAGGTGTAGTCTCTAAATTAAGTTTCTTCAGAATTGCTTAAGAGATAAGATTAACTTGAGATCCACTATCAAATAATGTATCAACCATTGTTTGTTTTGTAATGACCCTAATATGGAAAATCTCACTTCTTTCTTTATTATTTTGAGATTCAATAGTCTTGTTAGAAGAACTAGTGCTTGTGTTAGAAGCTATATGTTTTATTACGATGGTTGTGATTTTTGTTTCATCAGCTGAATCAGATCCTAGATCTTTTTAAGTTGTAGCAACAATATTTTGTCTCCCCTTGTTATTGAACTTCTTTGGTCTCAATTTTAGATGTAATTTCCAACAGTGGTCTTCATCATGGCCATATTTTGAACAATGTTTACATGTAAGTTTCTCTCCCTCTTTCTTGGTGACAACATTCTTCTTACCTTTGTCTTTAAATTTCCCCTTTCCTTTATCTATTTAAAAGGTTTCTTGTTGGAACCTTGAGGAACATTCTTGCCTCTTGATTCTAAATTAGTTTCTTGAACACATATTTCATCTAGATTGGTGGGATTAAACATAAGTATAATATGTCTTAAATAACTATGTAATCCACCTATATACTTAATAAGAGTATCTTGTGCGGTCAAATCAACACCCAAAATTAAATCTCTTTTTCTAAATTCTTAGGTGTAGCTTTGGACTCTCTGACCTTTAGCTTGTCTAAAATTTCTCAAATCCATAATTAATTTTTGCATGTAAGCTAATGGATAAATTTTCTTTCTTAATGAAACTATCATTCCAAAAAGAGATAATTTTACCACTTTTCTTCACATCTTCTTGAGTTCTAGCCTCCCACCATATGAGAGTTACAACTTCCAAGTGAAGAGAAGCAAGCTATGTCTTTGTGACACCATCATCACTCTTTTAAATCATGCAATAGACTTCAATTTTACGAACCCAATTATCTAAATTTTCAACATTTACTTCCCCATTATAAATTCACAATTCAAACTTGACATCAAGCTTAATCAAAGGAGACTTAGAATGTCCTCTTGGAGATGTAGGAGAAGTAGGTGTATGTGATGAAGGAGGTGAAGAAGGATGAGGAGGTGGAGGATTTCTCCCATTACTTCCATAACCTTTTGTTTGATTAGAACTTTCTCCTTGAAACCATATTGTTCTCTCATTATACAACACTTCTGCCATCTCAGTCATATCAAAGAAAACTTCTCTAAAAGCTCTCTCATCCTGAGAAATTGGCTCTTGTCCTTTTCCTTCTTCATGTGCCATTATTTGTGGAGTTTGTGGCCTTCTTGAGCCAATTTCAGGGTTAGGTTCTTCAATTTTTTTTTTATCCTCTTCCGATTATATACCTTGTAAGCATTCAAAAATTTGCAGATTCTATCAATACTTCAAAAAAACCATGCTCTAATACCAAACTAATTTATATTTAAAAAGTGAAGTTTTCATGAAAATATTTGCAATCCAGTTTATGCCTTTTGGGCAATGGATCATGATTGCAAAAGCACACAAAATTGAGTAAATTTTGTATAATTTTTACAATTAAAAGGGACAAATATGCAGCATCAAACACAACAAATTGATAATGGAGTTCACCCCTCCTAGGCTACGTCTTCGGGTCCAACTTCCAATGTGGACTTATTTATTATATGATCAAATGCTCAATAATACATCATACAAGCTTCCATATACAAAAATAACACTGCCATTGTGTCTAGTATGTCTGGAAATCCCTATATAGGATCTTATTGAGCTCAGAAAGGTTAAAAGTTGAGAAAGGGAGGGGCCCTTGAATTTTTACTACAAAACTTCTCTACAAGCTAGTCTTTATTTGCAAATTTGGGAACAAAAATAACATGGCTCAATTAGTTGGGTCACTATAATATCATATCATTGGTCTCAAGTTCAATCCATAATTTTGGGTAGAGGTTGTGTTGTTTTTAATATAAAAAATTAAAAATTTTGAACCATTGGGCCGAAGGCCCCTCCTAACCCCGCACCAGTGATTAGATGGGGCCACATAGGATAGAGGGGCATGGTCCATAGGCCATTCACTCTCCCTAGTCCTGATTTTGGTAGTTTGGTTTTCATATGGCTTGCGCTTGGGCGCGAGGAAGGTGCCACACACCATGTCCCCTTCTCATCTTCCATCAGTAGTGTGTATTACTGAAACCCAAGGGCCAGGCTAGTAGGATGTGCTTGCTATCCCACCCATCAGCCCCAACCATCCAACTAATTGTAATTAAATAAAACCATACACACACTATATAATAATAAACACTTGTAACCCAGTTGGTTAGGAATTTTTTGTGCGGACGAGAATTCATGGGGTTGAACCCCACTGAGTTGTTCAGTTATCCAAAAAAACTTTTTGCACCATTCTCGAGGCCACATGGAGGCCTCTCATTGGGCCACATGGCACCCTCTAATTGGCCCATGTGGTGGTCGGGATTGGCACATCTCATGTACCTTCAAACCAATACTAGCACGCCATGCTTCCTCACAGGATTGGCTCGTCTTCCAGTCATAGAATCTAGTCATCCTGCCGATGTCAACACCATGTCATCATACGGTTTGTATAGTCAACCCCGTAATTTGACTTTGTTACTATTTGCCAAAAACATTATAATGCTATAACTTCCTCAAACGATGTCTGATTGAGGCAATTCAAGCATCGTTGGAATTAGAACAATGAGATCTACGATTTGGCGCCAATTTTGGGAGATTTTGAGAAATTCTATTTTGAACATATTTTTGATTCCCCATATCAAGGGATGGTAGTGAGGTAGGGATGAATAGAGAGTGAAAGGGATGGAGAGAGGTGGAATAATTTTTAAAGATAGTGAGAGAGAGGGGGGGATGTTTAAAGAGAGAGGGGTCTAAGAGGGAAACGAGGGTAGAGGAAAGAGAGAGAGAGGGTGAGAGTAAGAGTGAGAG
>APFE031466064.1:64298-88235 GCA_000404065.3 Pinus taeda | reverse complement strand
AAATTGAACTTAAGGTGTAGTGAAACAAATCTTAAGCTATTCTTTTTTTCTTGCAATTTAGAAGGCGGAACGGTGGTAAAAACATGAAAATTAACAGAGAAGAGAAACACTTATTGAATCATGTAGAAGCACAGGAATTCCGTAATCATTCCTTGGCCAATTGAACACATCAAGTAGTTTCACAATCCATGCTTTTAGCAATCTTTGATTATAGAAAATATGACAGTTACAGTGCGGGTCTCTACTCGGAGAAAATGCTGGGAAGCAAACTAACCAACCTACTACCAAAAAACCAACCCCTCACTACATTGTTCAGGGTGGTATTTATAAGCAAAATATCGGAAAGGCATTCATTACAATTGACCTAAACAGGTCTGCTAGAAAACTCTTCAAAAATCTAAGTGTTGCTGGTATTAAATGCAAGTAAATCTTTTTGGCTGCGCTAGGGGTAGCTGAATCAGAAAAGATCACAATGTGGCCCTTGGAGGGCTTGATGCGGTGCTGCTGGAATGATTGTGCTTCGGGAAATGTAGTTCTGCTCCGGTGTGAGTTAAATGTGAAATGATTATGATTTGAGGGCTTTGAGTGGCTTTGCCCTCTTTCTTTAACTCAACTGGAAGGTATTAAATGTTCTCATGCTTCGGGCCGTTGCTCAAGATTTACACTGATACTCTTTTCCGCTACATTGATGGTTTCCGCCGCCTACTGATACTCTTTGACATGCTTGATACCTGATGATTTGATCTGATACACTTTAAGCTCTGTCCCTGATCTCCTGTTGTCTTTAAACCGGATCAATTTGGCACGATCGAGCAATTTTCGGGCTTTTCCGGCGCACAACGGGCCAAGGAATCAAAAGATTCCCCGAAACGGCCTATTTCTCGTAGCGATGCGCGATTAGCGCTTCGCATTAATCGCGCATCAAAAACTGCCTCTGTTTCTTGTTCTGGAGCTCCGAAGTGTGATTTCTCTTCCTGCGTGAATTTTCGGCTTTCTGGCTGCTGACGTCAGCTGTACGGCGGATGACATCAGCCTGCGGTGGGTCCCTGGTACAGAATGACATGGCGAGGTGCTGATACTGAAGCGATGCGATGAACTTCTCCGATGCGATCGCAATATCGCATCGGCGGGGAACGGAAGGGTGGTTCAATTGGACTTATGGTGTTTGCGCCCGCCGACCGCCGATATCGCGATATCGCATCGGGTGGCGACGGATGGGTCATACTTACATGGGGAGGAAACTGTGATCTTGCGATGCGATCTGGCTTTATATGGTCTGCGGAGTGTTAAGGAAGTCGGCAAGGGTTTTGTTGTGGGCGGAAGGAGTAAGTAAGTGGGTGCGAAAGGCATTTGAGGTTTCGGAAGGGGTCCGATCACCTCAGAGGGATTTTATACTCTGGAAGGAGTCCATTGTATCTGGAAGATGGTTTGAAGAGGCAACATGAGGGTTCTTGCTAAGTTTCGGGTAAACTGAGTAATTCCCGATGGTACTTATGGTTATTTTTCAACCGGAGGAGGGATATTTACATAGGGGATGATTTACATAATACTAGTAAGGGGATGGAAGAATATAGGGAGCTAAATAATAGTGTTAGTGGTTAATATGGAGATGGTAAGAAAGCGCTAAGTTCAAGAGACCTTAGGCTGTTGCAAGGGGATAGAACCATTCTACAGAGAGAGTATGGAACAACTTTGAGTAAAGTAGATCTTTACCCAAGCAAATGCTATGAAAATGATGAAACTTAAGAGGTATCAAGCAGATCTTGACCTCTTTTGGGGAAGTTAGTTAATGATTGGGGAAAGTGGAGAAAGGGAGTTAGTTATACCTCTTTTGAGCTTCTCGCATAGAACTACCTGCTGATTGTGTCCTGAGTGAGAGATGACGCCTAGAAATCTGGAACTGATCAGCAATTTAGGATTCAGCAACCTCAAAATTACCTACCCAGCCTACTTACCTAGCATTTTTTCTTCTTTTGGTTTGGGTGCACTTAAACTTACAAACCCATCATTCCATTTTTTCTTTTGATGCTTTCCTATCTACATACTACCCTTATTTCTTCCAAGGGCCCAGATTAAGCTGTTGGGCTCCTTTTGATTCTCTACCTATCTAAGAATCTGCCAAGATTAAACTGTTTGGACAGATTTACAATTCTCTATATTCTAAAACAGGAAATTTTAAACCTAGGGAGACCAAGATTGAGCTGTTTGGACTTCCCTTTAAATGAAAATTGGCGATACCGGGATAATTCTTCAAAAATTTGGAAGGCAATTATGAACTCAAAGTAGCATTTTTCCGCTTGGAGACTGTTAAGCAAATATGGAGCATTGCAGCATGCAAAAGTATGACATATTTGGCCTGTAAAAATGTCAATCATGAAATATGAGTAACCTGCTGCAGCAGGAGGCTAATAGTGGCTCCACTTGGGGATGGTTTCTCCTTGTGAGAAGCCAAGAACAGCAGGTCAGAATGCCTTATTCTTTAGCTGTTGTTGTTATCTGCAAAATCGTCTTCTCTGGCTGCCTTATTAATCCTACCTACCTACCCTAACCAGCACTTACTTTGTCGTCAGGTGAGATCAAACAACCAGTGCAGCCACTTAAGCAACTGAAGAAAAGAACGACCTTGCTGACTGATGGTTTTTGAACTTGGAAGCATTATACGGTCATGTGCCCCCATAATCAAAGTTGTGGCATAGAACGGTTGTTGTTGATGTATTTGGTCTTCACTGAGAAAGCACGCTAAAGAACTTGCGTCAAGAAGAAGCTCCATGTAGTCTGCAATAGGATCAATAAAAACATCATGTGGAAGAATTTCTTTTGGGTCTTCTTGGTGAGATGGAGCAGTTGCATCTTCGGTAACAAGCCTAGCATCTAATCCTTCTGTCTCTATCTTGAAAATAGAATCATACAGAATCTGTAAGTCAGCAGGTAGCACTATTTCCCTCTGAGTTGAGAAAGGAAGACTTCGGCATGATTCTGGGTCTTCTTGGTCAGATGGAATAGTTGCATCCTCGGTAATAAGCCTAGCAACGGATCCTTCTATCTTTGCCTTGAAAATAGAATCATACAGAATCTGTAAGTTAGCAGGTAGCACTATTTCCCTCTGAGTTGTGGAAGGAAGACTTCGGCATGATTCTGGGTCTTCTTGGTCAGATGGAACAGTTGCATCCTCGGCAATAAGCTTAGAAGCTAATGCTTCTGCCTTTGCCTTGAAACCCAGATCATACTCAATCTGTAATTCAGGAGATAGCATTATTTCCCGGTGGACTAGGGGAGGAAGATTTTGGTAAAACTCTTTGGGGTCGCGGAAATTATATGATTGTATCTGAGCTTCCAAGAGTTCAATTTCATTCTCATATCTTTCAACAACTAACTCAAGAAACAGTTTATTTGGGCGGCTTGCTGTTTTTAACAACACCACTCTGAAAAATTCTTCATTAAGTTCAAATTCTGATAAAAATTTCCTGTATTCATCTAAAGCTTCATCAAATGAAAGATCTTCCCAGAACTCGGTCATTCTGTCTCATTGTTGATGCTTTTGGCATATGGACTTATTTGACTGTAAAATTGGTTCATTCCTCAGTGGAGCCTTTGATTGAAATTGAAGTGGAGTCGCCAGGTGGATTCTTTGACTTTGAAGTGTCTGATATCTGTCCACCATCAAAGATCAGAACTAAACGTGAAAAGCTCTGAAGAAAAGGAGCACTTTCTCCAGAAAGCGGGGTTTTCAGAAATGAACAAAGCGCTTGAATCCCCAGTGGAAAACACAGATACAGGTCGACCGAGACTTTCACAAGTCGGTTTCTTCCTCTGTAGAGCTGCAGACTGGTTTCATGAATTTGTCTGAGGAGGTCCCCAGTGGAGTCGCCATTATGTTATCACTCAGGTTGTCCCTAGGCTCCTTATAGGGATACGGCCGAGGTAACCACAAACCAATCTTTGGATTACAGGTTCTAGCCCACCTGCAATCAGAGAGGGCTCTCTTTATGATTTCAAATTTTGTTGTGATTTAGGCTACTTTTGGCCCAAGGGTTTTTGGCTTGTGATTGAATGGAAGGTAGGATTCTCAGCAGAGAGGCAAAGTAAGGTGTGATAAGTTTTCGAACAATTGGGCATGGAGTCATGGATTGAGGCTTGCTATGGCGTTTTCTGGTCACAAGGGGATTATGGAGCGGGATAGCACACAGGAATCAATTATCAATCACTGAGGATGGAATGAAATCAGGGATGAAAGGCAAAGGAGAATCATTTCATCATGCTGAAAAAGAGGAGAAATGGATGAATGGGATCTAGGAGCAGTTAAGAATTCCTAAATATTCATTCATATGTGAAAGAAATAGCGTAAACAAGATCATTTAAGTATACATGCTCATAGCTATTTCTAAAGAAAACATAGAAAAATGCAGAAATTGAACTTAAGGTGTAGTGAAACAAATCTTAAGCTATTCTTTTTTTCTTGCAATTTAGAAGGCGGAACGGTGGTAAAAACATGAAAATTAACAGAGAAGAGAAACACTTATTGAATCATGTAGAAGCACAGGAATTCCGTAATCATTCCTTGGCCAATTGAACACATCAAGTAGTTTCGCAATCCATGCTTTCAGCAATCTTTATTATAGAAAATATGACAGTTACAGTGCGGGTCTCTACTCGGAGAAAATGCTGGGAAGCAAACTAACCAACCTACTACCAAAAACCAACCCCTCACTACATTGTTCAGGGTGGTATTTATAAGCAAAATATCGGAAAGACATTCATTACAATTGACCTAAACAGGTCTGCTAGAAAACTTTTCAAAAATCTAAGTGTTGCTGGTATTAAATGCAAGTAAATCTTTTTTGTTGCGCTAGGGGCAGCTGAATCAGAAAAGATCACAATGTGGCCCTTGGAGGGCTTGATGCGGTGCTGCTAGAATGATTGTGCTTCGGGAAATGTAGTTCTGCTCTGGTGTGAGTTAAATGTGAAATGATTATGATTTGAGGGCTTTGAGTGGCTTTGCCCTCTTTCTTTAACTCAGCTGGAAGGTATTAAATGTTCTCATGCTTCGGGTGCTGCTCAAGATTTACACTGATACTCTTTGCCGCTACATTGATGGTTTCCGCCGCCTACTGATACTCTTTGACACGCTTGATACCTGATGATTTGATCTGATACACTTTAAGCTCTGTCCCTGATCTCCTGCTGTCTTTAAACCGGATCAATTTGGCACGATCGGGCGATTTTCGGGCTTTTCCGGCGCACAACGGGCCAAGGAATCAAAAGATTCCCCAAAGATACCCCGAAACAGCCTATTTCTCGTAGCAATGCGCGATTAGTGCTTCGCGCTAATCGCGCATCGAAAACTGCCTCTGTTTCTTGTTCTGGAGCTCCGAAGTGCGATTTCTCTTCCTGCGCGAATTTTCGGCTTTCTGGCTGCTGACGTCAGCATGACGTCAGATGTACGGCGGATGACGTCAGCATGACGTCAGATGTACGGCGGATGACGTCATCCTACGGTGGGTCCCTGGTACAGAATGACATGGCGAGGTGCTGATACTGAAGCGATGTGATGAACTTCTCCGATGCGATCGCAATATCGCATCGACGGGGAACGGAAGGGTGGTTCAATTGGACATTTGGTGTTTGCGACCGCCGACCGCCGATATCGCGATATCGCGTCGGGTGGCGACGGATGGGTCATACTTGCATGGGGAGGAAACTGCGATCTTGCGATGCGATCTGGCTTTATATGGTCTGCAGAGTGTTAAGGAAGTCGGCAAGGGGTTTGTTGTGGGCGGAAGGAGTAAGTAAGTGGGTGTGAAAGGCATTTGAGGTTTCGGAAGGGCTCTGATCACCTCAGAGGGATTTTATACTCTGGAAGGATTCCATTGTATCTGGAAGATGGTTTGAAGAGGCAACACGAGGGTTCTTGCTAAGTTTCGGGTAAACTGAGCAATTCCCGGGGGTACTTATGGTTATTTTTCAACTGGGGGAGGGATATTTACATAAGGGATGATTTACATAATACTAGTAAGGGGATGGGAGAATATAGGGAGCTAAATAATAGTGTTAGTGGTTAATATGGAGATGGTAAGAAAGTGCTAAGTTCAGGAGACCTTAGGTTGTTGCAAGGGGATAGAACCATTCTACAGAGAGAATATGGAACAACTTTGAGTAAAGCAGATCTTTACCCAAGCAAATGCTATGAAAATGATGAAACTTAAGAGGTATCAAGCAGATCTTGACCTCTTTTGGGGAAGTTAGTTAATGATTGGGGAAAGTGGAGAAAGGGAGTTAGTTATACCTCTTTTGAGCTTCTCGCATAGAACTGCCCGCTGATTGTGTCCTGAGTGAGAGATGACGCCTGGAAATCTGGAACTGATCAGCAATTTAGGATTCAGCAACCTCAAAACTACCTACCCAGCCTACTTACCTAGCATTTTTTCTTCTTTTGGTTTGGGTGCACTTAGACTTGCAAACCCATCATTCCATTTTTTCTTTTGATGCTTTCCTATCTACATACTACCCTTATTTCTTCCAAGGGCCCAGATTAAGCTGTTGGGCTCCTTTGATTCTCTACCTATCTAGAATCTGCCAAGATTAAACTGTTTGGACGATTTAACATTCTCTATATTCTAAAACAGGAAATTTTAAACCTAGGGAGACCAAGATTGAGCTGTTTGGACCTCCCTTTAACTGAAAATTGGCGATACCGGGATAACTTCTCAAAAATTTGGAAGGCAATTATGAACTCAAAGTAGCATTTTTCGCTCGGAGACTGTTAAGAAAATATGGAGCATTGCAGCATGCAAAGTATGACATATTTAGCCTGTAAAAATGTCAATCATGAAATATGAGTAACCTGCTGCAGCAGGAGGCTAACACCATTGATGTCAAAGGGGGGGAGATTACAAACAAGGGCGGAAGTTACAAATAGGGGGACTTGTGCAATAGTGGACAAATGTTTGAATTTGTCATGAATGATAAAGGGAAAGATTGTCGAATATTATGTTGTCATATATGTCAAAGATAGGGGGTGACTGAGAATATTAAAGATAGGGAGAGATTGTTTGAAATATTGTTTGGATACCTAGTTTTTTCTTAATGCCTATTTTGGATAACCTATCTTTCAAGGAATTTTTACTCTAAATACCTTGTTCAAATGGGAGCATAAGGCACATGGATGAAAATATTATTATGGTACCTTTTGAACAATATATGGTGCTCCATCCAACTCCGTAGGAATGAGGAGATATGAAAGGTTATGTTAGGTTCACCCATCCAGTTTTACAAATCAGCGATATAAGCAAATGTAAAAAATAAATAAACAAAGGATGGATGAGTGCATTTGAAGACCATCCAAGCAAGAAGTGATTTGGGGTGCACAACAAAAGTTGGGAATACCCTTGGGGCCTTAAAGTGGAGCAAAAATGGGATTTCTTGAGTGAATGAGCCATCTTAACATTTTTTCTATATTATTTTTTGAGATGTTTCATACCAAGAAACTTGAGAAAATAGACAAGAGATCTTCATGCACTTGTAGAAATTTCAGATTTTGGCTCAATGAAATTTTAGAGATATGCTCTGAGGAAGTTGAGGCTCTTAAAATTTGCTTGAGACAAGCCAACTTGGCATTTTCACTATAACTTTTCTATTGTAATGTTAAACTGCAAAACTTGAAGGAGATAAAGGGGAGCTCTTTCTGTACCTATGGTAGAAATTTCAAATTTTGGCTCTATAATTTCATAGATATTCTTTGAGGAATTTAGGATTCATGAATGCTCCTAAAATTTACTTCAAACAAGTCAACTTGGCATTTTGCAACTTTTCTTTTGGGTTGTTTCAAACCATGAAAATTTGGAGATAGAAAGAGATCTTTGTGTACCTATGGTAGAAATTTCAAACATTGGGTCATTGTAATTTCAGAGATATGCTTTGAGAAAGGTAAGGTTCTTGAATGCTTCTAAAATATACTTCTAACAATTTAGTTTGCCATTTTCATTGTATATTTTCTTTTGGGATGTTTCAAACCATGAAACCTAGAGGACTTGTGGTAGAAAATATTGGTTCCTTGTAACTTTGGAGATATGCTCTGAGGAATTTAGGCTCATGAAATAGTCCTAAAATCAGCTTTAAACAAGTCAAACTAGGATTTTGCTATAACTTCTAAGACTTTTCAAACTATGAAATTTTCAAAGATCCAAGGAGACATCGAAGTGCCTCAAGTAAAATTTTCAAAATCAGATTTGCAAAATTGGATGTGGGACGTTTGTACAAATTTGTTCTTGATAAGATGCCAAAAACAAGAAGTTTTGAGAGAAGCACACCTTGTGAAGACAAAAGCAATGAACAAACTCGGTGAAAGCAAAAACTACTAACAAACTTGGCGAAGTTTGTAGCAAAGGGGATTGACACATAAATCTCGTGGCAAAGAGAATTGGTGTCTCCTATAGGCTAGAGCCTACAATCTTGCAACAATGGGGGGTTGGTGTCTCATGTAGGTTAGTGTCTGTAAAATTTATAACATCAGATTAGTGCCTACAAAGTTTGTACTAGTGAGTCGGTCCCTACAAATGTCCTTTATAAAAAAAATCCCCCCACCCCTTCTATGTATGTGTGAGTCTAATAAATATTGTTTTATCGGATAGCCCACTATCACAACTGATATCCACAGAGATCAAAACAAAATAAAAACAGAGTCTAATAAATATTGTTTTATCGGATATCCCACTATCACAACTGATATCTAAAAACAGAGTCTAATATATATTGTTTTATCGGATATCCCACTATTACAACTGATATCCACAAAGATGAAAACAAAATAAAAACATTATTATACTTAGCAAACTAGTTGTAGATGTACACATAGTAGACATGCTCCCAAGTCCTGTTGTGAAGGCTTTAGACATCACCTATGAATTTGAATAGGCAAACTATTCAACCACTTCATATATCGATTTAAGAATAAAAATATAAAATGACAGACAATCATGGTGGGTAAGTCTAGAGCACTAAAGTATAACTATATGAACTACCAAAACATTTTCAATAAGCATCTACAAATAAGATCTTGAAAAATGTGCTTAGAAAAATGGATCAAAAAAAACTAACAAGAACTTTAAAAAAGTAAATCGAAATCTTAATACATCATTAAACAAATTTTATGAAAATCAAGCACATTCAAAAAACACAAAATAAAAACACTCATATCAAAGTCAAGAATAATAAATTAATTTTGTATTTCATAATAATAATAATAATAAACTATTTAAGTCATGACTTAGTTAAAAAACCAAATTAACATATTATATCACCTTGTTTCTGGTACAAATGACCCCCTCACATAAATTTGACTACTTGATCTACGAGGTGTACATATCCTAGCCCCATTAAATTTGAAATTGTGACCTCCAAGAAGGAAGTGCATCTTCTTTATCATGAGGTCTACTTGTAATTGTTAGAAAATGTAAATTGACAACTTATTAATCTTATTTTCTTTAACCTAGATACTTTCTTATGAATCTTTAGTTTTCTTCTTTATGTTCTTTAATTATATTTTTTCATCAAACAATATGAAGAAACAACAACAACAAAAGAGGACACAAATGTAGGCTCTCAGCCATGGCAAAACCCCTTCAACGAGAAAAAACAAAAACTTTTCTCTTCTTAGAATCTATTTCAAATGAGATTAATGACCCAAACCCTAGACCAAGTCCTTCTCCCAGTTCCAAGTCAACCCTTCCTCAAGTCCTTTGAATCTGCACAAAAATGATTTTTCCTTTTAACTTCGACCTACCAACGACAACACTGCTACTTGACCTACAACTTTGACTTCCCTGCTATTGTTACTCGGCCTGCAACCTTGACCCTACTACTTTGTTCCCACAGCGTCTTAGAAACCCTAATATAACCTCCTTTTGAGACGTAGTTAGAGCAAGACAACTCTCCTAAGGTCAACTAGGTCTAGACAAGGGTCTTTCCTTTTCCAACTACAAATTCTACACTTTGTCCTCCTACAATTTTGGCCTCCCACTGAAGCCCAAAAACCCTAGAACTTTGCACGTGTGAGAGAGATAGAGCCCAGAAACAAGAGATACATCATTCTTCCTTTTCCTTGACCTTCGCTCTCCTTGCAGCTTCCCAGCCTCAAATCGAACTCTTTCCTTGATAGATCAAACTTGTAAGCAAGTGTCCCCAAATGAGGTTGAATTGCTTCCTTTTATAGCCTTTTCAAGGGGTCGAATTCCCCCCTTTAGGTTGACTTGAGGATCCTAGGGCCAACTTGCACTCTTGGAGATTCTAGGACTTTCTAGACTCAAAAATAAGTCTTTTTACAGTGACAAATTGCCTGAAAGGGTCTTATAAACATAACGTTGACTCCTTTGACTCATGATAATAAACCCTAAGACCTAACAAACCCCAAAAGCACAAAGAACATGCTTTTACCTGAAATACCATCAATAATGAGCATGAAGCTCATGCTTTACTAATAATATTTTTTCTTTTCTTTTTCTTGTTAGTTACATAGGATACATATTGAAATGAGTACAACAATTATGAAGACCGAAACTAGTTACATTCTTCAACAGTTATAGATCTATATGAAATTCCATTTTGTCCAATCTTTAACAAGAACATAAAAACAAGGGAATATTGATTAAATTGTAATATTGCTAGCCTTGACTTGTCATGAAATTATTTCCATAATGGAATAAATATTTTTAATAGAAGCGGCTAAGTAAAACATTTTATAAGATCATGCATTGTGTCAAGCATAATATAAATTACCTTTAGCATAGATATTAAGTCTAAGGGGTACCTTTTTTCCACAAATCCCCCAAGATTTACACCTAATCTAGTGTTGCATTGCATAATACGAGTTCCATTTTTGCTTGAATGTGAGGTTCAAGACGTAATTCATCCACAAATAACCCTAATAATTGTAATAGATCTATAAGAAAATTTCATTTGCACAATCTTTAGCAATAACATAAAAACAAAGGATTATTGATTAAATTGTAACATTGCTGACTTATTATGAAACTATTTCCATAATAAATTGAAGTTTTTTTATACAAGTTAATAAGTGAAACATTCTATGAAATTATGCATTGTATTGCATACTACAGATTTCCAATACAAAGTCTAAGGGATACATGTTTCTGCAAATCACCCAATATTTACACCTAATAGTGTTGTTTTTATAATACAAGTTTCCTTTAGCTTGAGGTTCACGACATAATTAATCCAAAAATAACCCAAACTTGCAAAGAGTCTCATTCCTTCATATATATGGCATTTAGATAAGATACACAACAACAAACTTGTTAAAAAATATTAATGCCCCATTCTCCTCATCCATGACCCAAAGTCCCATTTTGAATTCTTCATCTAATAATTCTCTATTTTACAGATCCATATGTATAGTGTCAATAGAGTTATAAATATGAAATATGCACTAAGTTCAACGTTCCGGGATATACTACCTTATTATCGTTATATTTTATGTCCGTAGACATTTACAAAAGTGAAGTCAACTCAATCCTCTGCTGATCATAGCAATTCCAATACCGAAGAGTCTGAATTGCACTTCACAGCGCCCAAAGGAACTCTACCATCGAGATTAAAACAGAACTCGTGGAAACATATGATGAAAGCATTTACCTCTAATTAAACATGACAGATTTATGTTAAAAAATTTATAAAGCATTGTACACAGATGATCTATGAAAGCTTAGGTTTTGCATTATTGCACAAAAGTTTGGTATCTCACCATTAATTTCGGCAAATATTAGAATGAGCCATTCAAAAACTCAAATTCGGAGAGAAAAAACTTTGTTTTCTGCATTCATTTTATTCATCATCACAGTAATACAAGGAAATTGCATTTTCTTTGTAAATCCACAATGGAAAGAAAAGCAGCTCAGATTTTCAACGTTGGAAATTGATATATTTGCATCAACGATACAGGAACGAACTATTATAATTTACACCCCCTTTGAAAAGAGGAATTTTTGCCAATGTACTCAAAATAACGAACTGCTATGTCTCCATTAATCGCTTTCCGCATCAATTTCTTTATTGACAGCTTCTTCACTTGAATCCTCAAGAAGCCGGTTGTCTCCATTTTCTCCATCGCTTTCACGGAATTGTGGTTCATATGTTGCTCCTTCTTCACGGAACTCTGGTTCATATGCGTCAACCTCTTCTTCTGGACTCTGTTTCTGCAAAGGCTCATCCTCGGAATCAGAGTAAGCCTGTTTCCTTCGTGATTTCTTTGCTGGTGGAGCATTCTGCAAAGATAATTACATAGACATTTAGCATTTCATATGAAACCATTTGCACAGATGTAACAATTCCACCTGCAGCACTGAAATTCATTTATCCTATCCTTCAAGACTTACCATCTCTCCATCATCAGAATCTTCCAGACCTGCAGCAGCAAGAAGGTCTTGGGCATTTTCTGCACCATCTTCTGCCTTATCACTCATAAAATTTGGCTCTTCCTCCATAAAATTGTCAGGTTCCTCCATATGAGAATCCTGATCCTTGTTATGCTTATCCTTCTTTCTTTTCTTCTTTTCCTTCTTTTTCTTTTTCTCAGCTTGCCCAGACTCATCATCATCATCACCCTTGTCTTTATTCTTACCCTTCCACAATTCCTACAATGAGAAAAATAAGAAGTGTGACTCACTTTGTAAAAATAATTGAATTCAACCTATGGAATATTTCCAACCAATACAATTAGCCTTAAAATGAAACCGCAATGTTTGCTCCCATTTTCAAAGAACACTGTTGGTAGCTTATTGTATTAACACTCGCAGCATGATATTTATTTCTCCACATTGCCCTTCAAAGGGCGCAACCCAGTTAGAATATTTTCAAATGCTTCACAAATTATTTGAATTGCAAAATATCCAGAAAAATGGAAGTTATGCCACTAAAAATACTCCAATATAACTCATTTTTTGAATGTGCTTCAACACTTTGACACACTAATCCTACGTAAGCAATCTATGCTTAGTTCAAACCTAGATCCATCATTACGCCACATACAAAGGGATCAGAAAGAAATTAAGATGCAAATCTCTCAATGCTTAAAAGATCCAAATTAAATGAAGTTACACTGGGGTTTGTGTTATTTTGAAAGCAGGGAAAAGCCTATAGGATGTGTACTCGTTTTCTAAAAAAAAATTATATTATGAACTCTAGTTTTATATTTTGATTTACAAGCACAGATATTACAGATCCCATACATACTGCGCTCTTTTTTAAAATATCTTGTCCATACCAGGCTGTTATTTTTAATTTATTTTAGATATTATACTGGGTCAACTTATACCACATCACGTCAGCATTAGGCACAAATGTTACACATCTCCCTCATGCTAGGCTATAGAATGAACCGTAAATTAAATGGCTGTTCAAAAGCTCATGTTGATTTTAGTTGACATTTTTTGTACCAATCTAGAAGATCATAAAGAAGAAAGAATAATATTCTGTAATCAAAGTATCACACAACGTCACAAAACTCACCAGGTTTGAGTTGGACCTGCAGTTCAAACCTAGATAGAACCCCAATTAAGACAAGCTAATCTGGCAGCAGGTCAAAATTGCTGCTAGCCAGTTTGACTATCAGCTGCAAATTTGACATGTGAATCAAACTCACAGCCGACTCTTTCCAAGTTTGAGTTTCTCCCAAGTGAAATGATAGTACTTTGTTTTCCCTGAGCTTGTCTCCAGTCTCATGGACACGGCTATTAACAATGGTTTTACAAGTTACATATAATTACATTCATACTTAGGATTGCATATGTTGTAGATAATTCTCAGAAAAATGGATACTGAACAGTATCAATTTCATGTCCTTAGAGACCGAACAATGGAAGCAACATGTGGAAGGCATCGTCACTTGTAAACCTTTCAGCAAGACCATCTTAACTAACCAAGTTTCCGTTGGGGTGAGTATCTTTAGGTCATTGTGAACAAACCATATACAAGAAAGTATTGCTACGGACGTAGGTTTCACCAGCTATAAGAGTTTCAGTGATACCACCCAAAGTCATGCTCATAATGTTACTGACCAAAAGTAGTCTTTTCCCAGTCAATGGGTTGTTTCAACTTCTTGTTATTCCCAATTTGGCCACTTTATATGTTGTTTTATAATGACTTCAAAAACATAAACATATAGTCAAACTTGGCCAACTGATAATTCGCGGCTCAATGCCATCCCGAGTTTGACCCTGGATCATTACGGCAACACCCCATCTCAAGCACTATATCACAGCCCAATGGAAATATGTTGTATATTAATAAATTATGAAGTGTGTCAGACTCACAAGGACATTATGAAAATATCGTTAGGAAGTCCTAGCTACAAAGACCGGGCTAGTTGGATGAATGGTTGTGTTCCCCAACTGTCATGTACATGGACCTCTATATGTATCAAGGGGCCCCAATTGTGAACTGTATTATCAGAGCCAGTGAAGGCATTACCCTTGTATATTGTGCATCATATTGTGTACACGAACCTCTATGTGTATCGAAGGACTCCAATTATGAACTGAGTTTCATAGCCATGAAAGCATTACCCTTGTATGATGTGCATCATACCTATCTCTATTGATTAGGTTTGCATATTTGGGTGTATATAAATGATTACTTAAGCCCAAAGTTTACCAATGTTGTTGGGCATTTGGTTAGTTCCATGCCAGCAGATGTCCAGGTTCAAACCCCCCGGGTGAGGCACATACTCTAGTCCAACCCAACAGGTTTACTAGTATGAGAAAGTATCCCTTGTGCTTTCCTGTGTTATTTTGAATGATGTGATTGTTCTTCTGTTCTTTGATTTAAGTCATGTAGTACACATTTAGGTTTGCATATTTGGGTGTATATAAATGGTTAATTAAGCCCCAAGGTTAACAATGTTGATGGGCATTTGGCTAGTTCCATGCCATCAAACACCAGTTCAAATCCCCTGGGTGAGGCACACACAGTAGTCCAACCCAACAAGTTCACTAGAGATGCCATCCATGAATGTGAGAAGTGTCCCTTGGGCTTCCCCACAGCATTTTCCTTGGGAAAAAAAATTATATATAATAGTTAGTTGAATAAGAACTTCTAGGTATTCCTGTGTTATTTTGAATGATGTGATTGTTCTTCCGTTCTCTGATTTATTTAAGTCATGCAGCACACGTTTATTTCTCAACTGTCTCATTCTCATTCCAAACTAGTAACTTTGTGTGTATTCACATTCACCATTAAACTCATGTGCACAACTATTTATTGATCAACTGTCTCGTAGTCATTCCAAACCTGTAACTTTGGAGGATTCACATTTGGACCAACTGTAAAAGTAGAAGGCTCATACTATATTTGTGAAGGATATCAATCCTTCTTTCCATTCCTCAATTATCTATGTTTCTGTTGAAAGTTGGGCATTTTGCAAAAAAATAAAAACGAAATGCTGAACCCACTTTTGGAGGATTTCTCACAGCATGACAAAATAAACCACAGCACCAGGAGAGCCTAAAAGGCTAAAAACACATACCTTCACACGTTCAAAGTGTTCTTCTTGTTGCCTGACCCGTCGTAGCGTTTCTTCGTGCTGTCTCCTTTCCATCTGTTTCAACAGTGGAAGACTATGAATATCAGTACAATCTTAATAGATAACAACATGCAGAATATAGAGCTACCATGCAAATTAACTACACCAAATACATCCCCATTTATATTAAACTGTACCTGCAGTTTACGTTCTTCTTCAGCTTTACGACGGGCTTCCTCAGCCAAGATAAGTTGACGTGCAACTTCAAGTTTTTGACGGTTTTGTTGCTCTTCACGTTCTGCTGCCTCTCTATGAACTTTGGCAGCATCAAGTAAATGCTTACAGTAGTCAACATGCATTTCTATTTTCTTCTCATCAAATCCATGTGAGTGATGATTGGTCACTGCGGACAACTGGCTGAATACACGAAGTGCATTTTTTAATTCTGATACTGCCTGGCGAACCTGTAAAAAATTCCATCATGTAAGGTACACACATGGATAGAAACACATTTACAACCCCATTAATTCGGCCCGACAGGTACATCCAGCATCTTTTAAGAATCCATGAAATCAAACTACCACCAAAAGATAGCTAAACATATAAGCCTCAAGATAGGGTCACAGAGTCAGAGAAGTAAGTTTGCATCAAAAGTGAATAGGATGACAAGATAAAATCTTACAAAGATAACTGAGTTGTAACAGGCAAAATTAGTAAAACGAACTTGATAATATAACCTTATATTAAATAAACCAAATCTTGAATTGCAATATCTCGGTTATTGCCCCTGAAATAGAATGTTTCCGAAGGTATAGAAGATTTAATGCTTTTCCTTATACAACTAAGTAATATTTAATACTACTGGAATGCTACTATCAGTGGTTTAGCTCTACCAGTTTGAACAGACTGTCAAATGTAGAGTTTGCATGAGGTCTCTCATTCTGGTCTGCCTGAGGTTCGTATCTAGCTGAGTTCCACTAGCAGCTATTATGGCTGGCGGTTGAACAGCCCTCCATCTCAATATTCTGGGAGGAAGGAAGGATCCCACAAGGTTTTCCTTGGGAAAAAAAAAATTATATATATGGCCAAAGCATTAATTTTATGGAGGACAAAGGAGAAAATGATGTTCTGCCATCTAGAAATACACTCATTTCAAATCCCTATTTGGAAATGCATATTTCTACTAACTGCTAACTTATTATATTTCAATCCCAAGTTTTGTATGTAGAAATGCTCAGTATGTACATTCCCAGCCCAATTTATAGTTTATAGAAAAGCCTGAATTTATTTTTGAGTGTAGTTGAGTCCCATGGGTTACCAACAGCTATCATGGCTAGCTGTCACGCTGCCCCTCATCCCAAATTTCTGGGGAATCCCACAAGGTTTCCTTGAAATAGAAATATATATTGGCAAAACATAAATTTTATGGACAGGAGAAAATGATGTTTCATCCATCTAGAAAATACACCCATTTCAAGGTCCTCTTTGGAAATGCATATTTTGACTGGACTGTTAACTAATTATATTTCAGGCCCAAGTTTTTGTTTGTAGAGATGCTTACTATATACATTTGAAGCCCCATTTATAATATATAAAAAGCCTGAATTTTCTTTTCACATTGGACTGCGTTTGCCTTGCTTGTGAAAACTAGTCTCAAGGTGAATATGCAGAAAGTGGTGATGCTAATTCTGAGAAGTAACGGGAAGAATATCAGAAAGCAGGAATCTTCATAACAAAAAATTCAATAGTGTTGGCCAACAATCCAAGTACATGCCAGCTAAGATACAGACGAGGTGTACAATAAATGAAATCAAATTAAGAAATGTTCTATAAATCACTAGACAAAAGGCACATTGAGATATTCCAATTGTAAACAATGAAATATAATACAACGATCATAACCTATATACCATAAAGACATAAGCATGATAGTTGCAAACCTCATCAGCAGTTCGTTTTTGCTTTTGAAGTGTTGAAGTTGAGAATTTTTGCATTGCAATACCAGCATCAAACCGTAACATGTAGTTTGAGGGTGCCAGATGTATTGCTCTTAGTAAAGTTTTTTTGCAATCTTGCCACTGTTCTGCCTCATAATGTGTTCGAGCCAAATATAATAAAACTTGGGTATCGGTACCATAATAGAATTTCCTCAAACAGTTTTGGTACTGGATTTACAAAGGAAGAAAATGCATAAATTTATATCCCAATAAGTTGATCTAAAAAGCATTACATATGCAAAAGTATTATAAAAGAATTTCAGAAATCCTACCATTTTCACAGCCAGTGCAAACTGGCCTTGAGCAAAGTAAACATGTGCCAGATTTACCCACACATCTGGCATCTGAACAAAGATGTTTCCTGCTGCAGCTTCTTGCACCTGAAAAAACGAACTAGCCAGCTTAGATTTATCTGTAAGGAAGAATAGACTGATTGTAAATATGTAAGAAGAAAATCTGACATATTAACCTGTGTAAAAATGTCCTTTGAAACATCAAATAGACCCTTTTCAGCCAGCACAACAGCTGCACCATTCGCAGCATACACATTGCCTGGCCTTTGTGCCAATACCTGTACAGCAAACATAAGTTCTTCAATATTAGAAAACGGAAATGTGTAATTAGTTTATACACCAAACAAAGTCAATTTTTACCATCAACATCTAAAGCACAAAATTACAAGTAAAACAACAATATATAGAGCAACACCTAGTAAATGCAAGCTCATTCCCTCTAGTATGCTTCTATTGGTTATGATAAAAGAGGACTAAACAGATATTAGAAAGAACATAGAAACTAATATCAGAGGAAATATGAAGTTGAATGATGCTAGAATGTGCAGACATGATTAGAATAAAATAGGAAATTTAAATTAGTGCAGTACAAGACATATTTCTGTCGCTGACAATTCTTTGATTCCTATCTTACACAAATCAAAATTGTCCCCAGCATTTCCAGCACATTTTGTTAGGATATAGATACTTACAACCAACTTGGTCTCATGTTTTAGTCATGTGTGTTTCTAGTTTGTTTCTTTAGTAATATTGTACTTTAGTTCTCTAGCGATCACCATTTTATCTTGTACATGATAGTCCTGTTACCCACCAAAAGTGAGTGAAGTTGTAAACCATAGGAGAATTTTTCTCCCCGATGTTCAGCCAGCCAGCTAGCAGCCCTATGATGGTCCACAAAGAACTTTACCTCAGAGCTCTCCACCTATGCTCTGGTCCGTGCTCTGGTCAGATCTCTCCACCTACATTCACCGGTTTGATTTTCATTGGTCATTGGGATTGGCACCCTATATCCTCATCTTTGAGATATGGCCCAAAAATTTTACCTAAGAGGTTGATGCAGCTGAAAGAAAGATAAAAGCATATGAAGCCACAGGTAAAGAAAATGAAAAATGAAAAAGATGGCTGGGTCATAATAAGCATGTGTGCAAAAGCCTAGCATGAGCTCTACCCCCCCCCCCCCTCCCCTCACCCACCCACCCCCTAGCCGCCCACCCCACGCCCCTCACCACCCACCTCCCATTAGCCATCTGGTCCGTGCTCTCTCCCATCTGGTGTACTTATTGAAGGTGGGTGTGATCATCTATCTAACCATTGTTGTCATCATTTGCTTTCATTTAATGTTTGGGAGATACTAATATGAATCACAGGCCAAACTGGATTATTGACTGCTCATAATTGTACCCTTGTTCCCATGCTTCCCCTGGGAAATTATCCTTTGCCCCTACTGTGACCTCCCCTAAGGTCCTTCCTTTAGGAGGGGCACTAATAGGAGGCATTGATTGATATAGCATGCCCAAGGTAATCCATACTTGCCACCTTCCATGTTTCCCTTATTATCCACCTCCATTCACCGGGTTGATTTTCATTGGTCATTGGGATTGGCACCCTATATCCTCATCTTTGAGTTATGGCCCAAAATTTTTACCTAAGAGGTTGATGCAGCTGAAAGAAAGATAAAAGCATATGAAGCCACAGGTAAAGAAAATGAAAAATGAAAAAAATGGCTGGGTCATAATAAGCATGTGTGCAAAAGCCTAGCATGAGCTCTACCTGCCCCCCCCCACCACACATTAGCCATCACCTAGTTCCTATGCATTCCATGCTCTGTTTAAATAAACAAACATATGAATGGCACACCTGTGATCTTTAAGGGGTATTGGAAAAGCATAAAGCAAGCTGGGTCACCTAAGCTATGCAATAAAGATAGAATCTAGACAAATCATTAAATTAATAGGCACACTAGAGGGGTGGAAAAAGCGCAGACTAATGCCTCCATGATTTCTCCCTCTTCTCATCATTGTACTTATAGATGTTGGACCTCCTTCAAGTGGTACCATGGCTATGGCCATCTTCCTTGAAGTCTTACCCATCCCATGAGCACCTTTATCATATGTATCTATGGATTGATGGGTCTACCTGTGAAATGCAATGTTCCATCAAGTTTCCAGAACGTGGAAACGCGGGAGCAGGGATACGCACAAGGGGGACGTATATGAGCAACACTAGAATTTAGGGAAATTTCGGGGAAACGAGGGGACGTCGTAGACATAAAAATTATAAAATTATTAAAAAATTAATATACAAAAATAAAAAATAAAAAATAAAATCCCAACAATATGTCTATAATAAGTTAGTAAATAGTAAATCTTAATAATTATAAAATGTACATCTAAATATGATCATCATTTCATATTAGACTATTATGAACCATAATTATCGTTTGATATTTCTGCAATCATCAATGTAAAATTGTAACTCTAAAAGTAAATTACTAAATTGAATCCATCATTTGACATTATGCAATGTTCCATCTAAATTCATCATTTGGCAATTCGCATTAATAGTATGCAAGGTACATCAAAATTAAATTAATCATTTGACAATTGAAATTACACAATGCACATCGAAAGTAAATTCATCATACAACAATGGCAATTACGCTGAAGTCTAAAATAGCCATAGAATACAAAACTAAAACTAAACATAGGACGCAATGAAATACTAGTAAATTTCTCAAAAAGTACTAAATAATAAATCACAACTCCAATTCAGCAACTCCAAGTCACAAAATGAAAATTGCAGCTCCAAATGCTTCAAGCCCCTGCATGGTAAATGTGAATCGCAGCAAATTGCAGATGGATAATGTCAAGTGGCGGCATCAAGAAAGTCTCGAGCGGCAAGGTAAAATGTCGAGTGGTAGTAGAAGGAAAATGCTAGGTGGCAAGGTAAAAGCGTAGGGTTAATGAGAAATGAATGAGAAACGTGAATGATTTTGTTTTACTGTTTTAATTTGTCCTTTAGTTCTTATTTTCATTATTTTATTAATTGTTATTAGCAAAAAGAATTGGGGGGACATGGGGGGGGGCACTTTTCGTCAACAGGAAAAAGTCCCCCTAGAGTTTCCCCAAGTTTCCCCAATAAAGGGGACATGGGGAAACACTTCCCCAAGAGTTTCCCCATCTCGAGAGCATGGGGGAGCGAGGAAGCATGTCCCCCACCCTAGGGGGTGCATCCCCGTGGAACACTGGTGAAATGTCCTTCCCCTTATGGGTTGAAAGAACCTAATAGGATTAATTGCATAATCATCCCTAACATAGGATTGTCTGCATTATTTTTGTGCCCCTGACATTGAATATGGTTCACCATGATACTTTACTTTTGCCCCTACTGAGATTGATCTCACTTGATCTTGAGGGTATGTGTTGTTGATATTTCTAGGGCACAAGCTAAAATAAATTTTCTTCAGCGTGATAACTACTTCCAATGATCAATTAGCATTAATTCCATAAAGCATTCATTCAATATCATTAAGCAATTATATAGAAGAAAATATCAACCATTAAAGATATTTATCAGCAATCCTATTACATATTTATCAAAAACCCCTTTTTTCTTTTCTCCGTAAATCAGTCCTGATGATGAGTCTTGGTCTAGACTCGAAATGTCGACAAATGTAAAGATGAACATTGTGGATTATTCGAATTCCTCTCAGAAACCACACCACAGTAATCTACAATCCAAGAACTATGAGACAATGAGACAAGACACAAAAATTAGGCTTGAGGCTAGGACAAAACGCATAAGGGGAAAACCAAGAAATCATTCCTTATGAGAGAGAGAGAGAGAGAGAGATTCATCAATACATAAAAAAAAAACCATGTCAAGATAATAGCCAAACCAATAACCAAGAACAAAAATCAAGTACCTGTTGAAGAATGTAACTAGAGTCAGTCTTCATAATTGTATTCAAGTCGTGTATTTGTCAAAAGAAAGAAAAATAAATTTTATTATTAAAGAAATTGATTCATTAAAGCATGGGTTTTGCTTGGGTCAATTGTTTATAGGTCAAAGGCTCCATTGTAGGCTCCATGGGTTTATGTCAAGTGTCCTTGTCCATGTCATAATGTAAAGAACCCTTATTGGGATTTATTTTCCAAGAAAGAAATTTATTTTATTGTAAAATAGGTCTTCTAGGTCTCCTCCACCAAGTCAGCTTCAAAAAAGGACAAGTTGACCTAACTGAGAGGCAGAAACTACTATATAAAGGCAACAACTCGACCTCATTTGGAACATCAATCAATCAATTTCGATCTGCAATTTTTGGGCAAGAAAAAGGTGTGAAATTCAAGGGACAAGAAGGAAAAATCAAGCAAAGGAGGCCATTATCTAGCAAAAGAAACCAAAATTTCTCTCTCCTATCCCACACGTCCAAAGTTCTAGAGTGTTGCAAGGAGGCTGAAATTCTACAGTAGCTAGGAAGCCAAAAATCTGAAACTGGGCCGAAATTTTGGTGAAGCTGGGACCGAAATTTCTAGGATGATGTTGGATTGTAGCTGTTTGACAAGAAGAGACTATTGAAGGTTGTTGAATGTGAGAATTTCTTAATCTACACATTAGAAACCCTACTGCAATCACTGGTTTATCATCTCATACTTGTTCTTTACATTTAACAAGTTATTTAATTAGATAAACATCGATGAAAAACACTATTGCATGAACTGAAATAAACCGAGACAATCACACAAGGGCACCGTTATTTTTGGACAATCGTCCCTAGAAAAACCCAATTCAGGAAAACTAGTGCAACATATAGAGGGTTTGTATTATTAAGCAGATTTTTTAATACAACTAGGGTGCCAAATGCAGCTCACCCAACAGAGAATAACCTTGGCAGAAGTACCTCTATCCGGAGACAAATATTTCGGCGAATCCAACAACTAGATGATCAAACCCCACAGATGACCCCGTTGTCCCTAGTGTTGGGCAACAATGGCTACTCCAAGCTTTGTGTTGGAACTGCATCACCTCCTCTAGGAGTTGTGTCACCCTTTCAGTGAGCCTCCCTTGCTCAAAAAGTCGATTTGTTGAATTTCTCTCTCTTTGCCCCACAGTGAAACCCTAGTGTTGCCTCTAAGGGACTGCATCAGCCCCACCAGCTTCTGCATCATCTACGTCAGCCCCTCTGGCTTATGTGTCACCCTCTCTCGAGTTGCGTTGTCTATCCTGGTGTTGCTCTGCCTCTCTGCTATGTATTCTTCGACCTTGGACTGAAGTCCCTCTGCCGAACTACCCCTCACTGCAACTCAGGTCACTAGCTCGATTTTCTCAACAAACCTTGCCTTAGAAAAATCGGACTCTATGATCTCTTCAGTGTATCTCCAACTGACCCTCAAGCCTCCTCTTATACTTTTCCTGTTGACGAATTAACAGTAGAGATTAAGTCCCTAATCAACGACTAAGATTAAATAACTTGGTCCTCATCACCTAGAAGTTTCCCACCCATATTCTTATTAATACCCATTAATATTTTTATTTTCCTAAGTTTGGACTTAGGAACCCATTAAAAATATTAATTATTTTAACAACTCCTAATCTGGGTGGAATTTCTCCAAACGATTTCTGGGTCTTTAAAATCTCATGTGTTCTAGCCCCTCCACAAAATTTCAGAGCTAGAGCACATCCAATGCTACCCAAAATCAACACTCCCTCTTAGCAAGGAATGTGCTCTAGCAATACTTCTTCAACATAAGCATCACACTGATCTACTGCATCAGTCCTTTGTGTTGTTGATGCTCGGCCTGTTGCCCTTCATCCACTGAATTGTTGCTTCCTGTACTGTTGCCCATGATTTTGCCACTGCTACATCTGTACTACAGCTCCCTCTCAAAATGTTGCCTCATGTTGCCCATAGCTCTGCCACTGCTAACTGCTGCACTGCAACTCAGTTACTGAGAAGTAAGTAACTGAAACTTCACCCAAACACTAACATGATGGTCAGTCTAGATGCCTCATGATACCGAAGCTACCTCTGTTGCTACTCTGTGTTGACCCTTTGTTATTACTACGCTGCTGCAATCTGCTTTGTACCATAGTTGCAGGAATCGCCCCCCCCCCCCCC
>APFE031466064.1:34956-64278 GCA_000404065.3 Pinus taeda | reverse complement strand
AAATCATAATATGCTCTATGTTTTATGTTTTATCATATGCTTAAATGTTTTATGTTTTATAATATGCTTAAAATTTTGATGTATGTTTGTAATAGCTAGAATATAGATGATTGTTGTACATACTAGTAACTACAATGGAATCATGGATGCCATATCTATCTTGATTTATGCAAAAAATATGCATGTTTTCATGTCTTCTACAATTAATTTGGTATTTGGGATGTTTGTTTTGAGTATAAATGCAAAAAAATATAAAAATATATATATATATAGCAGACGCTTCCGCGGACGCTTCGCTTCCTAGATTTTTGGAAAATGACGCTTCCGCTTCGCTCCCGCTTCGTGCAACATTGCTTTGTACCTCTCGCACCGTTGCAACCTCCACTGTGTTGCCTCAGACTTTGGCACTCTAGCTCTGCCATTGTCGCTCCATCACACCTCGCTCCAACCGACACCCGTCATTTTGCTAGTGCCGTTAAGGGCTCCCGTAGCCATATGTGATCCAAGAGTTTGGGCACCTCAAGGATCTTGCCCATATGTAGTCCTCTCGACTACAACTCCATGTCACCCCACCTCTTCTCCAGAGGTGCATGAGCACTCATGGCACAATCGTCATCCTCGACTTCTTTGTCTGCCTTTGCTGGAGGATCCTTTGAGTCAGAAGCCTCCCCCTTGCCTTTTTTCCTGGGCACTGAGTGGCATAATGTCACAGTTCCTCACAATTGAAGCATCTGGATTCTGACCTTGGTTATATCCTTCTTTCTCTTCTGTTGGCCCTATTGTCCCGCTAATGCGAGAGCTACATCCTCCTCCTCCTCCTTCTTGACCGGGGTTCCCTTGCCGCTACTCCCTACCTTGGTCAACCTCCTGAGCTCTTCTTGTCGAAGAGATGACAACATCTCCTCCCAACTGGGGAGAGTCACTCTGCCCAAAATACTTTGAACAAATGTCTCCCAGTCCTCGATGACTACATTCAGGGCAGTCCTAACCATGAACTCAAGATCTAGTGTAGACCCCACGGAAGTCAACTGGTCGCGATTCCCTTGCAACCTAAGAAGGGATCTATCTCCTCTCCTTTCTGCATCTGGTACCGTCTCAACTAGTTTTCTAATAGCATATTCCGTTGAACAAAAGAGACCTAGTACAAGGTGGTCAGGGTTTCCCACATCTCCCTTGTTGTTTCCTTCTCAACCCTGTCTAGGATCATGCACTTGGCCTTTGCCTGGGCCTCCTCGTACTTCTCTGTCGCATCAGCGTCAACCAGAACAGCAACTACTTTCAAGGCATAGTCCTTGATGTGATGTTTGTCTAGAATTGCCAGGATCCTGGCCTTCCAGATGACAAAATTGGATACTCCATCCAATCTGTCATGATCCCTCAACCCATTCATTTCCATCCCTGCTCAAAAATAGGACTGGTTCTCTTCTCCCTCTCCTGTCGTCAATCTAGCAAGACTTAGATCTGGATTTATTTGGCGCAAGAAACCCTCTAAGGAACTACTCCTTTAGACTCCCTCTGAGTCCTAATTTCCTTCACGGAAATCCTCTGGCCAAAATGTCGAATCCCTCCTCTCCAATCCTCCTTTGCAGTTGCAACCTGGATCTGATTTCTTTGGCTAGAAATCTGTCAAGGCAGTGATTCCCTCTACCTTGGCTCTGTCTCCACAGACATTGTTCTGCACCAACAGAAACAGCGTCCCACTAGCTCCTCAAATCGAAATTTGCTCTGCTCCCCTAGCCCCAGCAACTAAAGAATATGAGCCCATCAAGCTCTGCGCAGTCACTGCGTGAGCAAGATCAGCTTCTCCTGGCCATTGCATCACTACTTCCTGGTTCAGAAAGATGACATAGCTCTACGTGAGCCTGACTGCCCCAATCTGCTTCTGCGCTAGCCTAGATAGTTGACGCAGCTACTGTGTGGGCTCCCCCCAGCTATTTTGTCACCCTTACCTGGCTCAGAGTGTTGATGCAAGCACTGTGTGAGCCTTTGCATCACCTTTTTTGCACTGCATCACTCGTCCTTCTGCGTCTTTGGCTCTGGAACAGCACTGTCACTCGGGACAACTGCTTCTCTGTAGCAAATTTGCCTAATTTCTTGGTTGGTGTCTTCAGTCTCCTATGATCTGCAATCCTCTGATACCATGTGGGAATTTTTGAATCTACACATCAAAAACCCTACTGCAATCACTAGTTTATCATCTCCTACTTGTTCTTTACATTTAACAAGTTATTTAATAATTAAGTACATAAACATCGATGAAAATAACAGAGATGGCAATGAAAATAACAGTGTCCCTTTCCGATCTTCTAACATGGTATCAAAGCTAAGGTGAAGAAGGAAGAAAAAGGCAGGTTGATTATCTATTAAAGAAAAGAAAATCAAGGAAAGGTCATTAAAGGGGATCCTATAAAGGGATAAGCCTAGTATCTACAGGAACTATGTCAAGCTCAACGAACGCAAAAAACAAACTAAAAGGAGCCTCTAACTACAGGGCTTTGAAAAAGAGAATAGATCTTATTCTAGAAAAGAACAAAGTTTTGAATCTTGTTCAAGAAGCCTATAGATGAATCAAGTGAAGCAAAGAAAGCAAAGTTCAGAGAAACAGAAATATTGGCTTTGAACCTAATAGCAGATGGAGTTAAGGACAACCTAATTCCTTACATATCCAGCATAAATTCCGCTCAAGAATTGTATGAGGCTCTCACCAAATTATTTCAAGAACACTGGTCAAGCAAGCCTCAAGAGTGAATTAAGGACTATTAAGATGACAGAAAAACAATATTGTATCATCCTACTCTATAAGGATATCTAGAATTAGAGATGAACTCCGAGCAATAGATGAAGTTGTACCAGAAAAACAGCTCATAATTACTGCTCTTCTAGGACTAGTAATATCTTAGAGTGCTTTTACTTCAGGACTTAACAGTTCGAAGGATACTCCATCAGTTGAACAAATGTGGAATGCATGCAGTCAAGAAGAAGCTTGAGTATTGTTAGTAAACAACAAGGAGGATGAAGAAGAAAACAACTCTAATGCCTATTCTGCTCATTACAAGAAAAAGGGAACTTTCAAAAAGTTCAAAGGACAGAAGAAGAAAGTTGACCTATCTAAGATTGAATGTTTCAGTTGTCACACTACAAAAATCAATGTCCAAAGAATCCAAAGAATGAGAAGAGAGATAGGGATGAAGTAAATGTTACCGATAAAGCTCCACCTAAGAAGAACAAAACTAAAGAATCGGAAGTCAAGGACTTATACTACTAAGTATCCCTCGATATTGGATTAAGAGGGAGCCCTCACCATTTCACCAAAGACAAGTATCTTGTTCCTCGTCTCCTCTTTTATGTTTTGTTTCCTTCTAATATCAAAAATTTGTTTGTATTGTATCATAATAATATTTTCTTTATATTTTCCTTTGTTAGGAAAGCTTACTAAATGCTCAAAGGTAATGGAGAAGACTCCAAAGGATAGATTTGAAGCATGGAAGAAGTTATGTTGAAGCCCATCACAAATTGATGCCCCACAAGGTTTGTTAAAGAACAACTCAAGGTATGTTATAGGCTAGAAGCTTTGTTATAATGTTCTCTTCAAGTAAAAGGTACAATCACTCCTCTTTTAAATTTGCTTTACATTACTGACATCGTTATGTCCAGGGTTTTGAATCACAAATGTTCTTGTTAGGGTGATTAATCATTAGATTGAATCTACCCTCATGATATTATTTGATCATTCTTATATAGTACTAACCTTTAGGGTTCACTACAAAACCCTAGACTCTTGTTGCTAAGGGTATGTCAATATTGATTATGAAATCTAGAATTCCTATTTTTTTATGTTTAGTGTTTTGATATTATAGAAACCCTAGCCCTTTAGGGTTTATTGTGAATGTCTAAATTATGTATTGAAACCCTAGATATTTAGGGTTTGGTGAATTAGGGTTTGTGAACAAAAACTATGTAAGTAAGATCCTAAGAATGAAACCCTATGTGTATATTCATCTGATAAAAAGCCTAGCCTAGAGAAAAATTATTGTTTGTCTGACTTTGATGTATTGGTGTTTGTGTCTTGGGTTTACCTAGTAGGTATGGATATTGGTATGAGATGCTAGTACATGATAATGTGATCCTAGATATGTATATGCATTGATGCTCATGTTTTAGTTTATGAATTCTAGGGTATGTAGCAAACCCTAGCAAAAATTGATATTCTAGGAGATGATGATGTTTAGTTTTGATAATAAAATCTAGGGTTTGCAACTAACCCTAGTAGAAGTCTGACATGTAAAAGCATATTGTTGATGTAGAGCACTATGATTGGATTGTTATTTGTTTGAAATCTAAGGCTTAGTGTCTCGAAGATGAAGTCTAGGACTTGTGATAAAACCCTAGCAAGAAGTTGAAGTCTAGTATGTAAAGAGATGTAACTTTTGTTGATTATGAACCTAACTAGGTTTAGGTGTTTAATGTCTAAAGTCAAAATGCTTCCATATGATTTTATAGTTAACTTCATGCCTCTGTATATTTGTACTTGCTATTAAAAGTTTTGCAGGTACATAATTTTCAAGATGTTGAAGATGTTCGTAAATAAAGAAGACTTGATAATATTGATAAGCATGATAAAGGAAGTATGTGAATGATTATGATCAAGATAACCTTGATACCGTAAGAAGGAATAGAAGCCATGAAAGGTTCTCCAATGTTGTAAAAAGAAGGAAGTGGTTGATCTCCCAAAATTGAGAGGGAGCCTGAATAAAAAAGGGCATATCTCCCCAGTTGAGAGGGACGGCATATTATGACAATGAATACCTTGAAGAAAGAATAAATCCGAATGAATGAAAGTACTACAGATGAATGTTCGTGATTAATAAAGTTGTAATCAAAAGACTTGAGAAGTAATGTGGTTGTATTTGGTGATGGTGTCGCTGAAGAAGTGAAGAAAACTTTCGACAAGATTGTTAAAATCTGAAAGTTCTATGCAAAAATTAAAAAATTATTTGCTTAAACTTGTAAGTTCTATGCAGAAAACTAAATGTACTTTGTAGAAAACTGAATGGAACTGAATGTACTTAGCAAAGCAAAATGTTGAATGTACTTGCAAAAAATTGAATGTTCTATGCTATTACAATTACTTAGAATGCAGATTTCTTCTTCAAAACTTTTCAGATCAGCAATTGTAAATAGATCATAAACTTAAGGATCATATGAAGAGAACCAAGCACAAATATGAGACACTGAGACTTTGGTCCAGTGACCAAGGAAAAACCCCTCAAAGGGGAAAACCCAAATGATTCTTCTTCTATTAGATTTCTTCAATTCTTCAACAGAGTATATATATATATAGAGAGAGAGAGAGAGAATGAATAAAGTCACCAATGTCTAATCAACTTGCAGCTGAAATGCACTTACTCTTTGCTTGAAGATCTCCTCCTTCTCTTGATCAGGTCATGTCCTTGACACTTGCTCTAGCTCTTCCCTTTCTCTTGCTTTTCACTAGCTCTCACACTTCTCTTGCACACTAAACACTTACTCTCCTTCTTCATAATGAACATGCTACTCTCAACTCTCACTTGCTCTTGCTTAAATAGATGAGAAAGGAAGAGTTACAAAATGAATTCATGCCTTGAGCCAATAATAGGAGAATTGAATTCCACGAGGGAGGCGTTAATTGAGGAGAAGTGTAACTCATCCCAAGAACAAAGAAAGAGATACACTTGTCTTGAGGAGTTACAATTCGAATTATGGAGAAAGTGAGTTACACTTAGACATAAGAGAATATTTGGTGAGAATTACAAATCAAAATGAATGAGGGAGTTACAAGTGCATTTAATGAGGAGGCATTACACTTTCCCCATACATTGAATCAGTGAGAGTGAGTTACGTTCTCTTAAGTCTGGAGTTACTGTTTTATTCCAAAAAAGAGATTCAATTTGCCAAGTAAGAGATTCTCAATTTAATTTACTTATTCCATGAAAAAAATTGTTTTTATTAATCTGTTAAAGGTGAATGACTTTAAACTATTTTATAAATAATAGTATCATAATAATAATAGTAAGGATAAAAAATATTAATTCTTGACTTGTATAATCATGATTGATTTGATTTTAAAGTGGATTCCATATATCGAGATAATCCTTAATTATTTAGATATGTTTATAAGAAGAGTTTCGGCGTAAATCACATGTAGAAAACCTTTGTCGACGCGTTTCGAACCAACTAGTGTGGTTCATCGTCAGGACAAGTTGAGGAGCATGGTTGCAAAATAAATAGGGAGAGCAGATCTTCCAAACGGCTAGGTTGACTAGGTTGACTCTCAACGACTAATGGTGGAATCTCTGCATCTCTTCAAAAAAGCTAGATCTAACTTCAACTTCGAAACCTGCAAGCGTGCCCGTTCAAAATGATAAACCTTAGATGCAATGGCTTTACCGTGCAGGGAATCAATTGTTGAATTGAGGCTTATGTGATCCATAACATTTATAAGAAGAGTTTCAGCGTAAATCACATGTAGAAAACCTTTGTCGACGCGTTTCGAACCAACTAGTGTGGTTCATCGTCAAGACAAGTTGAGGAGTCAGATCATGGCTGCAAAATAAATAGGGAGAGCAGATCTATTTTTGGAAAGTCACTTCCAATTTGAGATGTGACTAAAATTGTCAGAAATGAAATTTTATTATAGGTGGTTCAAACAGAACTGAAAGATATGATTTCTTCTAGGAGAAATTCATCCCTAAGCGGAAAATTTTTAACAAAGATGTATTTGATAACTTCTTGATGATATAAGTAGCGTAAGAATGAATGAGGACCGCGAAGGTTTGTATTTATTTGGATGTATATTTGAAATGATTGGGGTGTGTTTGTACAAGTAAATCTCTCCACAAGAAAATTGAACACTTTGGAAGCATGCATGGACAAATGGATATATCTAGTTTAGTTTATTAGGGAGAGATGAAGCATCTAATGGCAGATGCTTGGGAGGACATCTAGCTAGCCTGTGTGTCGATGTCTAAATCTCGAAGAGGGAGGGTGGTGTTGGTTATGGAGCTCCGACCTTGGATACGCACCTAGATCCCTGGGTTGATGGTTAGCAAGTAAGCCTGATGGTACCTAGAGTGGCAGAAAGCTTGAGTCCATCTTAGTCCAACCTGGATAGAATACCCTTGTTAGGTTTCTAGTTTGCAACACTAAGTGTGCTAGAACTCTTCATGGTTCATTTTGGAGATCTTCCACATACATCTCCATGTACCTCTATATATATGTAATTATGAATACCTCCATAGTTAAGAGGGAGTGTTGAAGAATGTAACTAGTGTCGGTCTTCATAATTGTATTTAAGTCATGTATTTGTCAAAAGAAATAAAAAGAATTTTTATTATTAAAGAAATTGACTTATTAAAGCATGTGCTTCATGCTTGGGTCAATTGTTTATAGGTCAAAGCCTCCATTGCAAGCTTGTAGGGTTTATGTCAAGTGTCTTTGTCCATGTCATAATGTAAAGAACCCTTCTTGGGATTTACTTGTCAAGAAAGAAAATTATTTTATTGTAAAATAGGTCTTTTAGGCCTCCTCCACCAAGTCGGCCTAAGTGAGGATTAGAAACTACTATATCAAGGAAGCAACTCGACCTCATTTGGAGCATCAATCAATCAAGTTCATTCTACAATTTCTGGGCAAGAAAAAAGTGCAAAATTCAAGGGACAAGAAGGAAAAATCAAGCAAAGGAGGCCATTATCTAGAAAAAGAAACCAAAATTTCTCTCTCCTATCCCACGCGTGCAACATTTTGGAGTGTTGCAAGGAGGCCGAATTCTGCAGTAACTACAAAGCTAAAAATCTGAAACTAGGCCAAAATTATAGTGAAGCTAGGACCTAAATTTCTGGATTGATGTTGGATTGTAGTTGTCTGACAAGAAGAGACTATTGAAGGTTGCTGAAAGACTGACTTGTTGGAGGAGGAATGTCTTTGGTTTAAGGTCTTGGTCTTTCACATTTTGAATCTACTAAAGGAAAAGTTCTGATTGGATTTTTGTTGATCAGTGGTTGTGATTGATGTGAACCCAAGCAGCACCAGGGTCTACCACAATCTTGCAAGGGCATTTGACATGACAACTTACTCTATTTTGAGTCAAGGATATTATAGATGGATTCTACTCATCAAGATGTTTCTGTTGATATATGGCACGCCAAGTAATTCTTCACGGTTTGAGAGATATTCATGTTTGAAGTTAGTAACCCCAGTTAATGGGCTAAAACCCTCTGGAGTTGTGGCATGGCCCTCATAATTGGTTGTGGTCATTGAATAGTCAATAATTAATAAATCTTTTTGCCCTAAAATCTTTCCAATGTTCACTTGTTGAGGACCCTCTCAACTCAAGACATTCATATAAATAATGACCCTCATATCCTCCTCCTCTAGTAGGGATTTCTTGGCTTCAAACAGGTCATCATGGCATTTTCACTATAACTTTTTTTTGGCGAAGCTTCAGAAGCCGAAAATAAAACCCATTTGAGACGAAATCCAAATGAATCTCGTGACAGAATTTCAGATCTTCCTTCTCTATATTTTTGGAGATATGATCTGAGGAAGTTAGGGTTTTTGCAGGCTCCCGAATTCCATGTCAAACAGGCGACGTTGGGAAAATCGTCATAACTATCTCTCTAAGAATTGGATTCAAATTTTGTAAATAGTCGCAGAAAAGACGACAGATTGTAATTTGTTAAGTAGCGTTTTTAGGGCCGAAGGTTGCAACAGTGACACGTGGCACTTCATACACGTTCGCTCTACTGAACTAGTCTATAATCAGGTCATCATGGGAGATTGGGTATAACCTTTACTTGAAGAATCCAATCTTGATCAAACCTATGGAATTGGAAAGAGGACTCAAAGGGCTACCAATGGATGAAATTTCAGACTTTGGAGATTCAAAATTACATAAATACAACAGATTCAATATCGAGCTCCTAGAAGGCAAGAAAAAGCATGCATTCAAGGATCACTGCAGTAAGGACCACACATCAATAATCAAGGGTAAGTCTCCTACAACAAGGTATGTATGATTAGTGTTTACATTTGAATTTTGAATATCATCTCTGACATATGTTTTTGTAGGGCAGCATAAATATATACAGGGTCTCTGTTATATATCTATGTCTCTATATGTCACAGTTAGTTTTTCGAATGTCCTATTCTTGATACTACACATTTGATTCTACATATTCTTGATGCTACACTAAGTCTGCTAAATGTATATGATGTTGTAAGTTCATGTTACTTGTCTTGTCATATTTGATAGAATGGTCTCTATTGTTGTACTTAGAACTTGGTCCATCACAAGTCTAGGGTCTGTCATCAGCTTTTATTGTATATATCTTTAGGTCAATTTTGGATATAGTCTTGCATAGAGTCCAGGTATGCATTGTAATTTTAATTTGTATTTATTCATTATTATGCACTTACATGTGTTTTACAGGCAGAGGTAAGTGAAAGGGTATTTTGTTTTGTTTTGGGATTAGTTTCACTAGGCAAATTTTGCATGCAGGTAGAAGAAGATTCAAGTACAACTTCAAGCAAGAATTTAAGAGCAGAAGTATCAAATCAAAGGAAGCATTGTAGCGGGACATCCTTTGAAGACATGACAGCCATCCGTATATTGTGAAGAAGTGTCAAGGCCAAGAGTCATCATTGTAAAGTTGTAAAAGAGTCATTTGTAAAAGTGTCATCACTGGAAGAGTCATTATTGTAAAAGAGTCAATCTACCTAGAGTCAAAAAGGCATTATTGGGAGGTATAGGAGTCTCTGTTGGGATGATGTCATGGTTAGGTTGCAGGTCATAGTGTGATTGGGTGTTCGATCAAAATCATTGTAAATCATATTGTATCGTAAAACATTGTCTCTGGTACGGGAATCCACACTCTTGTCTCATTTCAGTCATTATAGGGTGGCAGGGAGGTGCTACGCTGGTGCATGAAGTCGCCTACAAGTTGGAGCCTGTGAACACTTCAGGGTGGTAGGTTGGTCTAGGATGTTGGGCATCCATTCAATTGACTACTGAAGAAACCAGGGCATTGGAGCGTCCTTCCAACGGGAGCTAGAGAAGAATGCTTTTCTAGAATTCTAGGAAGTTGTTGCTTTCATTTTAGTTGGGGCTGAAGATTAAGGAATTTATTAGAAATGTGTTTGGTGGATTTTGACCCAGAGGGGGTTTTCCACCTAAAATTCTTGTGTCTACTATGTTCTTTTATTTACTGTTATTACTGCATAAACATTAATAATAATTGAAGATTAATTAATGCTCTGAAAAGATTTAGAAGTGCTAATTGCTAAGGAATATTGATTCACCCCCCCCTCTCAGTATTTCCAACAATTGGTATCAAAGCCAAGTTCCTTCACTAACAGCTTAACCGCTGGAAATCAGTTTTCATAGCATAGAGATGGGAAAGTCAAAGAAGCAAGTTACAAGGATTTCAAAGGAAGGTACAAGTACAACAAAATCTGAAGAAAGTGAGTATTGTGTACCAACCCCTGATTTTCATGCAGGTAATTACTGGATATGGGAATCCAGGACGGAGGTACATCTGTAGGCACATGGAGTATGGGAATCAATTGTTTCTGGAGACACATCTATCGATGAAGCTAAAGGTACAGTTCAAAGGCCATGAATGTAATTTTGAACGTTTCGCCAAATTCTGTTAAAACAAAAGTTGGTCAATGTTCAACAACTAAAGTTCTTTGGGAAAAGCTTCATAATCTCTATTCAACAAAGCAATCAAGTCAAGATGTTATTGAAAATTCAGATCCTTCTGATTATGATGAAGTAATGGGAGAAATGAGTAAAACAGAGTTTCAAAATCAAGTGATCAAGGTGATAAAGGAACTCAAAAGTCAAAAGGAAAAGACAAGACTTTTGGAAGCAGAATTGATAACAGCGAAAGAACTCATCAAAGATAATGAAGAGTCTAAGAAGATGATTAGTAGTCTTAGAACTCAATTGGAAGATATCAAGAATACAGTGACAAAAGACCTCAAGAGAGAAGTCCAACAAAAGCAACAGGAACTCGACACCGCGTTTGCAGAGATTAGCAAGATCACACAACAGATGCAGGAAGCAGAAATTGAAAGGAAGGAATATGATCAAAGATACATATCCGTTGTTGACCAAAAGCAAAAGGAATTAGAAACATCTTCAGTAGAAATAAGCAAGCTCAGGATTGAAAATGAGAAGCAAAAGGAACAGATACAGGTTCTCAACAGAGAAGTAGAGAAGACCACTCTTCTCAAGTTACAGGTTGAGGAGGCAGAAAAAATAAGGAAGATCTTGAAAAGATGGTTTCAAGAAGATCTTGCTCAAAAGCAAGAAGAACTTGATGCAACCCGTGATGAGATCAACAAACTCAAGGGATCGCAAAAGGAACACTTACAAGATAAGACAGATGAAGAAACAAAAA
Organism: Pinus taeda; assembly: GCA_000404065.3. Lineage (NCBI taxonomy): Eukaryota > Viridiplantae > Streptophyta > Pinopsida > Pinales > Pinaceae > Pinus > Pinus taeda. The sequence continues at coordinate 52,837 of APFE031466064.1, read as the reverse complement.
TGAAGGCAATTAAAGATGGTAAAGCTCTAGTTGACGAAGGTACAAGCTCCACACCTTCGCAGGATGATTCTAAGGAAGTTTATCAAAGTGAAAAGCCAAAGAAGAATGTTGCAACTCCAAAGAACAAGACCAAAGCAATCAAGAACAAAGGACCACAACAAACTACAACACTGCCCCAAAGAAGAATGAAAAATCTTCCAAATATGTTCGTTTATTTAATGGTTATTGTTTTTCATGCACTAACTATGGACATATGGCCAAGGATTGTAAAGTTATTGATAGGTACAACTATCAAGGACCATCGCATCCGAATGAACCATTCAAGTACACACATTTATTTAATGGTTATTGCTTTTTATGTTCTAACTATGGACATATGGCTAGGGATTGTGAAGTTTTTGACAGGTACAATCATTATTTGCAAAACCCTAGAAGCAAGTTTGTAGGATCACGAGACAGGTTCCACGATGATTTTGTCATAAAAGAATACGTGCTAGATGGGCCAAACATTGAATGTTTCAAATGCCATAACTATGGCCATAGCGCTCGCGGTTGCAGAAATCATATGGAATCACCTACAGACAACATTGAATGCTTCAAGTGTCATAACTATGGGCACATGGCTCGAGATTGCAGGAATAAGGTCTGGAAAAGGAAACGGGTACAGGAAGACAAAGCAGATAGCAAGGTTTTAGCAATTATGCTTTTAGGATTGTAAAAGCAAAAGGTCATGGACTTATGAGGAATTAGCAGTTGCTTCAGATAATGACTCATGTCAAGATGGCCTGCTAGTTACCTCACTATTTTGAACAATCTGGCTTGTTGACTCTTTAATGTTTCTAGAGGAGGAGTCTATGTAGCAATATATGGCACAATTCTACGATTGACAGGAAGGTAGTTTGAACAAGATGGCAGTTTCATTATAGATTCAGGGGGAGCAAAACGGTTGAAGGATTACAGGTTACCAGGAACAAGGCAAGATTAGTCTGCAAAGGATATGCACAAGTTGAAGGAATCGATTTTGAAGAAACATTTTCTCTCGTTGACAGAATGGAAGTCATCCGGATGTTTCTCGCATATGCATGCTCAAGAAAAATCAAGGTCTACAAAATGGATGTTAAGTCAGCCTTTCTAAATGGTGAATTGGAAGAAGAAGTTTACATCGAACAACTCGAAGGTTTTCTACTCATTGACAAAGAAAACTATGTTTGCAGATTAAAGAAGGCACTATATGGTCTCAAGCAAGCTATTAGGGCTTGGTATGCTCGTCTTGATAGGTATCTACATCAACAAGGATTCAAGAAAGGAAGCGCTGACAGCAATTTCTATGTGAAAGTGGATCAAGATAACCTAATGATTATCGAGGTATATGTGGATGATATAATCTTTGGAAGCAATGATGACAAATTAAGTAAATGCTTTGCCACAAAAATGCAAAGTGAGTTTGAAATGTCCATACTGGCGAGCTGACATACTTTTTGGGGCTTCAGATTTCTCAGTAGGATAAAAGAATATTCATATATCAAACCAAGTGCATCAAGGAAATGCTAAAAAAATTCCAGATGGAATATTGCAAGTTCGTCCTTACCCCCATAGAAGATTGCAAGTTCGTCCTTACCCCCTAAGCTTAACAGGTTGCAAGTTAAGCTTAGAAGATTCGTCAAAGGATATGGACCAAAGGTTGTATATATCCATGATTGGTAGTCTCCTATATGTGACAACCTCTCGGCTTGATGTGACACAGGCAGTTGGACAAGTAGCAAGATTCCAAGCAGCACCAAAAGAATCTCATATTATTGTCGTCAAAAGAATTCTTCGATATCTTAAGGGCACAGCAGAATATGGTCTATGGTATCCCAAAGGAAATGATCTAGTTATCCAAGCTTATACAGATGCAGATTGCGCAGGAACTGTTGATGATCGTAAGGGTACCAGTGGAGCAGCATTTTATCTAGGTGGTTGTCTTGTTTGATGGTTAAGTAAAAAGTAGTCTTCAATCTCGTTATCCACAATAGAAGCAGAATATATCGCGGCAACAGCTTCTTGTACACAAGTTCTCTGGATGAAGCAAACTTTCCAAGATCTTCAACTCAAGTTTGATGAGCTTATTCCCATCTTTTGCGATAACACTAGCGCCATCAGTATCTCCAAGTAACCTGTAAAGAATTCCAAAACAAAGCACAGTCTAATTAAATATCATTTCATTAGAGAGAAGGTTGCCGAAAAGAATATCAAGCTTGAATATGTTGGCACAAAGGAACAAATTGCTGACATCTTTACAAAACCATTACCTTGTGGAGCATTCGAGAATCTTCGCCAACAGCTTGGGGTTCTCCCAAGTTTTCATTAGACTCTTTATCTTATCTACTCGAGTAGAAAGGGGGAGTGGAGGTGTGTACATGTCCACAAGATGGTTGTTTGTCAAGGCAAGTTACCCTTTGCCATTGATGACAAAGGGGGATAGAAGGCAGTAGGAAGAGGTGTCATGATCGCAGGGGGAGTACTTGTGTTGCCATCAATGCCAAAGGGGGAGATTGTTGATCAGTGGTTGTCATTGATGTCAACCCAAGCAGCACTAGGGGCTACCTTGATCTTGCAAGGGCATTTTGACTTGACAACTTACTCTATTTTGAGTCAAGGATATTCTAGATGGATTCTACTTGACGAGATGTTTTTGTTGATATATGGCACGCCAAGTAATTCTTCACAGTCTTGAGAGATATTCATGTTTGAAGTTAGTAACCACAGTTAGTGGGCTAAAACCCTATGGGGTTGCGGCATGGCCCTCATAATTGGTTTGGTCATTGAATAGTCAATAATTAATAAATATTTTTTGCCCCTAACATCCCTCCAACGTTCACTTGTTGAGGACCCTCTCAACTCAAGACATTCATATAAATAATGACCCTCATATCCTCCTCTAGTAGGGATTTTGTGGCTTCAAACATGTCATCGAGGCATTTTCACTATAACTTTTTTCTACGAAGCTTCAGAAACTGAGTTTAAAACCCATTTGAGCCGTGACCGAATTTCAGATCTTCCTTCGCTATATTTTCGGAGATATGATCTGAGGAAGTTAGGGTTTTTGCAAGCTCCCGAATTCCATGTCAAATAGGTGACGTTGAGAAAATCATCATAACTTTCTCTTTGAGCATTGGATTCAAATTTCATTAATAGTCACAGAAAGAGGACACACTGTAGTTTGTTGAGTAGCATTCTCAGGGCCGAAGGTTGCAACAGTGACACATGGCACTTCGTACAAGTTCACTCTACTAAACTAGTCTATAATCAGGTCATCGTGGGAGATTGGGCATAACTCTTTCTTGAAGAATCCAATCATGATCAAACCTATGGGGTTGGAAAGAGGACTCAGCGGGCTACCAAAGGACGAAATTTCAAACCTTAGAGATCTGAAATTACATAAATACAACATATTCAATATCGAGCTCCTAGAAGGTAAGAAAAAGCATGCATTCAAGGATCACTGCAGTAAGGACCACACATCAACAGTCAAGAGTAAGTCTCCTACAACAAGGTATGTATGATTAGTGTTTACATTTGAATTTTGAGTATCATCTTTGACATATGTTTTTGCAGGACAATGTAAGTATATACAGGGTCTCGGTTATATCTCTATGTCTCTATATGTCACAATTAGTTTTTCGGATATCCTATTCTTGATACTACACATTTGATTCTACATATTCTTGATGCTACACTAAGTCTGTTAAATGTATATGATGTTGTAAGCTCATGTTACTTGTCTTGTCATATTTGATAGAATGGTCTCTATTGTTGTACTTAGAACATGGTCCATCACAAGTCTAGGGTTTGTCATCAGTTTTTATTGTATATATCTTTGGGTCAATTTTGGATATAGTCTTGCATAGAGTCCAGGCCTATATCAAGAGTGGGAGTCTTTGTCTACTGTTGCAGCAAGTCAACAACAAAAGTGACAAGCACACTTCAGGTAGCATTGTAATTTTAATTTGTATTTATTCATTATTATGCACTTACATGTGTTTTGCAGGCAGAGGTAAGTTGAAAGGTATTTTGTTTTGTTTTGGGATTGGTTTCGCTGGGCAAATTTTGCATGCAAGTAGAAGAAGATTCAAGTACAACTTCAAGCAAGAATTCAAGAGCAGAAGTATCAAATCAAAGGAAGCATTGTAGCAGGGCATCCTTTGAAGACATGACAGTCATCTGTATATTCTGAAGAAGTGTCAAGGCCAAGAGTCATCATTGTAAAGTTGTAAAAGAGTCATTTGTAAAAGTTTCATCAATGGAAGAGTCATTATTGTAAAAGAGACGATCTACCTAGAGTCGAAAAGGCATTATTGGGAGGTATAGGAATCTCTGTTGGGGTGATGTCATGGTTAGGTTGCAAGTCATAGTGTGATTAGGTGTTCGGTCAAAATCATTGTAAATCGTATTGTATTGTGGATCATTGTCCCTGGTACAGGAATCCACACTCTTGTCTCATTTTAGTCATTATAGGGTGGCAAGGAGGTGCTAGGCTGGTGCATGAAGTCGCCTACAGGGTAGAGCCTATGAACACTTCAAGGTGGTAGGTTGGTCTAGGATGTTGGGGCATCCATTCAGTTGACTAGGTGTTGGGGCGTCCTTCCAGCGAGAGCTGGAGAAAAAAGCTTTTCTAGAATTCTAGGAAGTTGCTTCTTTCATTTCAGTTGGGTTGAAGATTAAAGAATTTATTAGAAAAGCGTTCGGTGGTTTTTGAACCAGAGGGGGTTTTCCACCTAAAATTTTTGTGTCTACTGTGTTCTTTTATTTATTGTTATTACTGCATAAACATTAATAATAATTGAAGATTAACTAATGCTTTGAAAAAGATTTTAAAAGTGTTAATTGCTAAGGAATATTGATTCACCCCACTCTCAGTGTTTCCAACAATTTCCCCCTATATAGGGGTTTTAGCCCTAGCTAAGTGCCTACATCTAGTGCCCTTGATCCTTGTGTTTTTGCTTTTGGTAATTTCTTGATGAAACAAAGATAAAATAAGAACATAAGAAATTTAATAAGAACATAAAGATATCATAAATAATTGTCAACGAAAGAAAATATTTCTGCATTTCTGATTTTCTAACAGTACCAAGCCCTCTTTCTGAAATGCAGCCGTCCTTTTCTCCTTCTACCTTCACTGGATCAGAGATAACCAAGACACAAATCAATGTCCAAATGAGGAAAAGTGATCTCCTATTTATAGCCTTTCAAGGGTGGGCAAATGGGTATCTCGAAGGGGCCTACCCGATTTTAATAATAGGAGGCTAATTTGATCAATTTTAGGAGGAAAAATAAAAATTCAAATTTTCTAATTTCTTAATGATGAAAATACCGACCATGGCTACCATATTTCCAACATGTTTCAGGGGTTTCATCACACATGCAACAACAAAGATCTCTTAAGGGATGGCTTGACACCGCCCCAACACCACCTAGAGGAAGTCTAGCCTAGTTCTGAAAGAACATATTACTTTGCAGCCCCAATGTTACCTTTCTGAGATAAGCATTGGGTTTGAGGAGACTCCAAATGGTTGTATGCCCCTTGCTACACCCAAGGCTATAGGGGAGAGCTTCCCCTCCCCCCTCGAATCTGCTTCCGAAGCGCGCTTTAAGCACGAGCACAATGAGAGTGACCCAAGAGTGCGCTCTAAGCACGAGCACAATGAGAGTGACCCAAGAGCGCGCTCCTTGTTCCAAACAAAAATTTTCCCAAAAGCAAGAGTTTTTGAGTGGGGCAACCTAGTATTCAAGCCTATGGCCCTCGTATTGATATGCAATTCATGGCAATGTTAAATTCTTAAAGTAAAAGTGAGATTCTCCTTTATCTTTTATTTTCATCTTTTACTTAAATTTTTAACATTACCATGATATCACTCAAGATGTTTGAAAGTGGTTCCGACCTCATTGGATTTAATATGGATAAAGTAGAATTTTAGATCTCACTCAAAATCCAGCGAACTTGTGAGTTTTTCAAGATTTCAGAATTGGAGGGATTGCAATGTTTCCATTGTATTTTGTCATGTACTAGGATAAGGAACTCGTATTTAATCAAGAGCACTGAGCCCTCTATGTACCTTGATGTTAGTGACATTGGTTGTCAAACTCCTCTATCATGACTCTACTAAAAATGTACCCAACACTCAAACAAAATCTTGACTTCACATGTTACATTTTTTCTATCTTATGTTAATGCTTAGAGGGCGATATCAATGACAAAGATCCCAAGATAGGCAATGATTTTGGTGATATGTAGGTATTTGTTGTAGCATGATTTTTTTGAATGTTAGAGGCCATTTAGAGCCTATTTGTTGATGTTCTTTCAATTCAGAGATGGATTGCATTCAATGTTATTTTGGTTATGTGCACCCTTACATGCTATATAAATGAAAACTTGTAATTTGTGGACCTATGGTTGATGAAGATTATAACTATTACATGAATGATGTTATATGGTGTAATCCATGTTTTTATGTTTTTTTATCATTAATTCATCATTCTACATGCTTTTGTCGACATACATGCATCAAAATATATAACAATATATATTATATAAAATTCGCTCCCAAAATCACTCCCAAGTCAGGAGCTTTTGAAAATGTCGCTCCTTGCTTTCGCCACTGCTCCCTCTTCCCGCTCCCAAGCAGCCACGGCTTCACCTTAAGATGTTAAACGTTGAGCCAGGAAGCCAAGGTGTTAGCTTGATTCATGATGTGTTGAAGAAAGTGTAACTAGGTTTGGTCTTCATAAATATGAAATGTACTTTTGATTCATGTATTTTGTAAAAGAAAGAAAAATTAATATTATTATTATTGAGCTTGGGTTTCTTGCCCAAGAAATTTGTTTTATAGGTCAAGCACTAATTGAAAGTGCTTCTAGGATTTTCCCAAGTCAAGAAGTCAATTAGGGACATTGCCATAATATGAAGACCCCATTGGGCATCTTGTAAATTGTAGAAAGATTTATTTTTGTATTTTACTGAGCCTTCCAAGACCAAGTCGGCCTAGAAGCTGGAATTTGTACCCCTGGAAGACCTATATATAGAAGATTGTTCAACCTCATTTGCATACATTCATTCCTCTCTCTCTCATGCGAAGGAAAAAGCAGAAAAGGAAAAGCGAAGAAGGCAGAAGAAGGAGAAGAAGTGTTTTGGGTTTCTCTCTCTCTTTCTCTCCACACATGCGAAGAAGGCTAAAATTCTACAATTTTTAGCTAGGGTTTCTGTTGTCGGGCTAGGGTTTCGTTGTGGAGGTTCGATCTGGTGGAAAAGAGATAAAGGAAGGGCCAACAAAGTCCCCTTGTAGATCCAGAAGACAAATAAGGTCAAGCGAGGCAGCTGGAGGAAAAGAAGAAGCAGTTCTAGTCCACACGTTGAAAGTAGAAGCGGCTGCTAGGGAGCCAAAGTTGCAGATCTGCAGTTAGGGCCAAAAAGTTGTGGCTGGAGGTTGAAGTAGTGTTGCCTGAAGAGATTCTGCTAGGTTTGGAAAACAATGAAGCAAGCACATTCTTGAGAAGCTGATCTTGGTCTTGGAAGGGCTTCAGTGTTGTTTAAGGGTCTTGGTATTCATCAATAAAGAATCTATAAGAAGAGATTGAAGGGTTTTCCTCTCAAGAGGAGAGGTTTTGCCCTGGCTTGGAGCCTACATCTTGTGTACTTGTGTCTTGTTGATCTTCTTGTTTTGGTAGTTGTTTGATGATTGAAGAACACACTATAATAATAAGAAGAAGAAGATAATCATAATAAGTAAAAAGACATCACAAGCAGTTATCATAGTTAGAAGAATCATTAATGTCATCTTGCCTTATATTCTTCAACATGATGTGCCCAAATGGACCCAGGACACCCCAAGTTAGCCTTGACCCTGTTTGATGAAAGTTGCCCTATTCCAAATCCCCGATAATGGTGGAGACCACTCAGATGGTTTGGGAGAGCTACCACACCAATGCCTTGATGCCAAGGGCTTGATCCTGAATTGGAAGATGAACCTAATGACCCTATACTTTGATAGGAAAAATGGGGGTCATGAGCCATACTTATCTTTAGTGATTAATAACCTCATACATAATAAATGTATGCTTGATTCGAGTGCCTAAGAAAATGTTATGCCATTAAAGGTCACGTATCAATTAGAATGAACATCAATGGCCATGATCAAATAATGATCGATGGCTCAAATCATCTTAGATTCCATCAAATCACTTTTTTGGAAGTCTCTAGGGAAAAATCGATTTCCTCAATTAATACCTATTAATTAATCAATTTTCCTAAGTTAAACTTAGGAATTTTTAATTATTAATGAATTAATTTAATTGAGGGGGGGGTTCTAAGTGTTTTCTCTCGAAACCTTTTATGGCTTTTGGAGTCCTTGTGTTCCTTAGCCTCTCTGACACCTTAGAGACAAGAACACACATGTTTGATGCTAGCATATCCATGAAAAACTAACAGTCCCTTTTAGCGAGGAAGGTGTTCATTATACTCTCCTGATGAACAACCTGTAGTTGGACAGTCACATGATACTAATGTCTGATGTTTGTTATACCTCCTTTCTTCACATCTCAATTGATCTGGCTCCCTGTCACCGAAAATAACTATGAAGAAGTCAATTGGGCAAACACTGTCCATCAACTACATTGTGCATACTCTAATTCACCTGCCACTCACTGTAGTTGAATCAATCTTTGATCTACAATGTCACTGCAACTGGCTCTGCAATTGTCCGTTGAGTCTCTGACTATAACTAGCTCTCCACTATCTACAGAGCATCTAACTACGCCTAATTGGCTCGGGAACTGCCTCTCACGAATCTGACTGCAACTAGCTCTACACTGTCACTCAAGATCTAATTACATCTAGTTGACACTTCAATCCTCCTACTACATTAACTGTGCTTTCCTGTAGCAATGGTATTGATCCATGTGAACAACAACTAGAACTTTCCTAGTACTCACCTATGGACCATGCTCAAGCTAATTATCTAAAGCATCATGCTCCACCTCCATTTGGAGGTATTGTTTCCATCAATGCAAATTCCTGCCATCTAGAGGTCAACTCATTGATATCTGTCGAAGCTACTCTCTACTGCCCCTTCTTGTCCTTCTTCCTCTTTGGACACTGGGTGACGTAGTGAACAAACTCACCACATCCGAAGCACTTGACATTTGACATGTCCTTCTTCTTCTTCTCTCCCTTAGTCTTGTCCCTGACGAGGACACATATTTGCCTTTACCTTTCCTGCAAGGGCTATTTCTCTTCCTTTTCCACCTTCGATCACTTGCTACTATTGTTGGTAGCACCATCTGCGAATAGCTCCTCCTGAGTGAAATCACTCCACAGGTGTTTCCAATCTGGTAGCTTATCTCATCAAGTGATTCCTTGAACGAACATTCTCCATTCCTTGGTAAACCCGTTTAGAGTTATCCACACCAATTCACTATCTGTCGGTTTCTCTCCTATAGCTGCAAGTTCATCTCGAACTCCCTAAATTCTGGTGAGGTAGGATGCAACACTCTTGCCCTTACGCATCTTTGATGTCCTTAGCTTCTCCTTGAGAACCATTTTCTGATTCTCAGATGGATCCTAGAGATTGGTACAGCTTCACAACGGCATCCCACATGTCCTTTGTTGTATTCTTCTCTGCAAAATATGCAGGACAATATGATCCTGAACTCTGTCAAGAACCATCCTCTTGGCTTTGGCCATATCCTTGAAATCAAGATACTGGATAGGGTCTATCGATTCTGCTAATACTGTGACAAACTCCTTCAAGACATGGTCATCCAAAAGGAATTGCATCCTAACCTTCCAGACGCCAAAGTTTGAGGCTCTGTCAAGTTTGTCCTGATCTTTGAGTCTTGTTGTGGCCATCTTTGCGAAACTCGAATAACTAGAGAATTATACACTGGAAATCTCCTTCTCCTTCTGGCAACTCGGCCTTCTCTCTACTACACGCACTCCCCCTAGAATGTGCAGATCTGCTTCTACACTTGCTTTCTAGTGTCCTTCCCAGAATTCACACTGCCTGCTACTTCTATTGGATAACTCACTATACCACTGAAAGTCATTCTCTGAAATCTGACACACATACTATTAACCCTAAAACTCATACTAACTAGACTGGCAAGTCTGCGATGGCCTTTTGTTGCTAAAAGATAACGGCTCCTTTCCTACAACTAGAACACTGGAAATCCTTTGAGAAATAAGCTAGAAATTTTGCTAGTGTGCTTTTCTCTTCTTGCCTTACACAGATCTGCAGTTGCAAACCCTTGATGCAAATCTTTGCTCCCAGATCTACTCTGCAAATTCACTGAATTTCTCACTGGAACCCTCCCTCCGGCAAATCCACTACCTACTCCTACAGATCTGAGGCAAATCGAGCTTTTCCTTCGCTCTGAACCGGATATCGATTTCTGCTACTCGCACAGCCTAGCTGGCCTGCGCGGATATGAAGACTAATGCTTCAAATCTCCCTCTGAAACTACACGATCTCTCTTCCTTTTACCTAGAGCCTCTGATCTGCTCAACTTTGATCTGATACCATGTGAAAATTCCTTGAATTGCAGCAACTGATTATTATTCTCCTAACTTAACAGTTTATTTGTCTTATGTTAAATTATTAGCGGAAAATAGCTAATAAACCACATTGCAATTCTTCGTCGAATAAAATACATTGTGGAAATAAAATAGAAAGTAAGAAAGAGATGCAAACACACATATCATAAAAATGACGCCGTTAGTTTGGACTAAATGTCCCCGAAAAAACCTCGAAGGGAAAACCAGTGTAACAAATGGCTTATTTTATTGTGCAGCAAATATAGAGAATTACAATTGTTGGCCTTCTTGGCTCAACTCCAACAATTTTTTTCAACTCGAAAGTACTAGGAAAAAAAAAATTGCCCACAGTAACTCTTTTGGCCCTCTCCAAAAAACGTAAAATTCATAGCAAATTCGCATTGTTGGACTAGAAATGTGCATTGCCTGCTCAGATGAGTTCGATCTGCCTCTCGAAATCTTCCAGATGAGTCGTCTTCTCTGTCTTTGCCTCTTGAAACAATTCGTTAGGTCTCATGAGACTAGACTCGGGCACTTGCAACAGAATTGATCCCTCTCCCAGCGTCTTGCACTGGCAAACGGGGCAACCCACACTGCAAAATGCAGCCTCCCTACGGGATAATTTGTCCTCCCTCCGAAAATTGGAAAACCTCCTGAGAATTTCTCAATAAATTCTCCCTTCTACAAACCCTTGCTACTCTCCTTCCCTAGCTCGAACTACACCCTCACTGAAAACTATGAATTAAGTAGCTCGATCTGCCTTTTTCACGACCCATAAACTATGTCTATCTCCAACCTCATCAACTTGCTCTTATAATCTCTCGCTAGAGCATCAATGGCCAAGATCTAATCATATGATCGATGGCTCAAATCATCTTAGACACCATCAAATCACTTTTTCTAGAAGTCTTTAGAGCAGAATTGATTTCCTCAATTAATACCCATTAATTAATTAATTTTATTAAGTTATGGCATTTTTAATTATAGATCAATTAATTTAATTGAGGGGTTTCTAAGTGTTTTCTCTAGAAACCTTTTCTGGGTTTTGGGGTCCTTTGCGTTCCTTAACAACTCTGACACCTTAGAGACAAGAACACATGTCCTATGCTACCATATCCATCAAAAACTATCTATTAGACATTTAGTTTTCCACATCATATTTTCATATGCCTAAAGGAGCATTGTTGATTAAAATTTGAGATCATAGCTATTAACCACATTTTCTTGTAAATGAAAATACCTCCAAAACTACCTTTTTCGTGGTTTTGGGTTTTGTTATAAGCTAAACACATAGTTATTTAAATTCCTTTATGTTTCTTGAGTTATTTGTTTTGTTAAAGCTTCCTATTGGATCCTAAGATGACTGCAACTATATATTTCTAGGACGGGCTGTTTTTTTTCCATGGACAGTACAGTTTCTATGATTAAAGTACCTTTACAGTCAGTTATATGTATATTCTGATTTCAAACTAGGAAATATCAAATAATAGTGATTTTTCCTTGGAAAAAGAGATATGGAACATACTTTACAATAAAGTTCTCTAGCTTTTTCAAGATGTGTCGCCTCCAGCTTTGAATCCTTCTTCTCATTACGAACTGCTGCAAAATAATTCCAATTCCCCTGTTCCAAAACAATAAAGACCTTTAATATGCAATGTTCTATAACTGCACTGATATATAAAATATAATGAACCATAATGTAGCACTTGTCAAGTGTAGAAAGACACAGAAAATAGAATATGGAAATACATCAATGGGCTAAAAATTCCAACACATGGAAAGCAACAAAATGAAAATATTCCATATGATTTAGAATAAATCCATAGATACCACATAACTTTCCAGTCAAAATTGGCAATAAGCTATTTCCAAAACATTGACAAACAAAATACCAACTCCCCAAAGTTTCATGGCAAAGGAGAAGTTACTCACAAGTGAAAGATTGGCATAAGAATCTTTGCCCCCTGTCACGTCTTGTGCAATTCTAAATGTTTCCTTTGCTTTGAGCCAAGCATCTGCTTTTAGCTCCATGTTGCCAAGCATAGACAAAGCATTGGATGATTTTTCATCCACCTTGAGCGCATCCCCAATCTGATGCAAACACACCATTCAATTGTTAAGAGAAAAGTGCCATGTGTATGTAACTAAATTGTTTAGTAGCCTGCTCAATGTGCCAGCAACTAACAGCAAAGAAAATTAATTAAGAAAATATACCAGTTCTAAACTTAGTTGAACATTATTTCGAGCCCAAGCCATGGCTGCCAGTCGTAGGTACCCATCAACATAATCAGGAAACTAAGACAATAAATGCAAAAAGAAGACACGAGTTAGCTAAGATAACAAAAAGAAAGCAAATAAACAGAACATAAAATGCTATTACCGGGTCCAAGTTCCTTCAACAACTGTTTCAAACCTAGACAATCAGGAATATGAACCAGTTTGACTTGGCTCAAAAGGTTGACAAAAAAACTAAGACACGGCTTAAAACCAGAAAACATGGAACATAGTGATACCAACTGCAAAAGCATGAGAACAGAAAAATAAAACGCTATTGATTTTTGTGAATGCTAGAAATTAGGCTTGCCAAAATTCCTAGTCTAAAAAGGATTCATTGAAACTTGCCTTATCTCGACCAATACTCTATCCATGCATGCTTTCATTTATTATGTGTCCAAGCATTCACAGATTTTGGTCAACCCTACAGACTGCCATTTTTGTAATTGATAACTAGGCATCTTTCTAAAAAGTTTCAACTAACAAATTGGTGATTGAGGTGTATACATGCTGGAAATGTGTTGGCAAATCTACTTGCCAACACATAAATCTACTTGATAATTCTAGACAGACAACCCTGTCTATAGTTGGAAGCCTCTCTGTTTAGACTAGTAATATCGCAATGTTGGGGGGTGTCCCTCATAGGTGTATATTGTTGTCTAAAATAAGATTTTTACATATTTCAATAACAATCAGCAGACTAAAACCCACTCTTGGGCTGTCCAAAAACAATTAAGAGGGTAAACTCGATAGACAAAATTCAATGGTTGAGATTATATTACAAAGACATCTATAACTACAAAAGCAAATTGCAAGTATATGAAAGAAATGCACTTTAAGTGAAATAATTTCAAAGTAAATGCATATAACCACAGTACCAGTAAAGCAATTAATTTGATGCAACCATGAGATTTCAAGAGCTGGAATGAAGCATAGCTATATCAAATCGCATATTAATAATTACCCAAAAGATTGCCTACATCATGATGGGAAATATGTGAGAAGTTACCATTGAACTCCTTCCTTGCAGTGGAGGTGGTGGTCAAAGTTCTATGGATGAAAGAGCAAAAGGTTTTCCATTGCCAGTATCAATAATAGACTATTTATCCCCCACACTCTCTCCAAGTTATGTATATAATCGTCCTCCTCTCAAAACCTAGTCAACTTGGTTGATGGAGGGAAAATAGAATATATAAAGTTCAAAAGCCTCTTCATGAAACTCACCAAAGGTCAGACAAAAACTAATACAGGTCTACATGGCTGCCACCTCAACCAAGTAGTTCGTTTAATCAAGGCTGGACTCTCACAAAAACTGTAGCATATAACTCATTCCATTGTTGGCTTTTACCCTGCCTAATTCACTGGATCTCAAGCTTTTGGATAAGAAATAGAACTGTTGCTTTATGTCCTTTTCTTCCAAAAAACGGTTTTTACTGTTATTTCCACAAAGCACAAAATCAGTGTTTTACTCTCTCCCAAATTTGGCAAGGTTATCTCTTGACAAAGTCCCTTTATTATCCCTTTCTCCTCATACTTCCCTTTCCTTATTGAGTCTGCTAGAGGAAATGTCTTTCTGTGGTAGTTTGTTGGGTACGTTATACCATCCTAGTCTAAATATTGTTGCATATCCAGTCCTGTAGACATTGCCGCTTGTCTTCATTAATGAAACTACATGTGCAACTTATATCATTGTTGGCCTTGCACCTTTTTCGAATTATAAACATCTCAATGCAAGCTCTGCAACTCTCTGCACTAATGCTCAAACAGAACGGTATTGATCAACTTGTAGAAATGGGTCTATGATGTCATGTAGGCATCCACCTATAACGTTTTGAGTGCAAGAAAAATAAGATTCACTTCCATTTTATACAATGAAAAATCCACAGTTTTCATAGCTGTAATTATTTCAATCAATACTACACCAAAACTGTAAACATCATTTTTACCTGTAAGATGGAATTTTGATGATATTCTAGATCAAGATAGCCATGAGTGCCCTAGGAACTGTAGATATGCAAGATCCATCTAAAAGTACCAATCTCAAATATCCAAAGTCAGCAATCTTACAATTAATGTCCATGTCTAGAAGAATATTGTAGGACTTTACATGAAGTGATATATCGGTGGATTGAGAGTTGAGTGCTAGTAGGACTGTAGGACAGAGCTTCAGATGCAATATGTAAGTATGGTAATACCAATGTTCCACCAAGGTTCGGGGACTGCTGGAGATGATTTCAAGAAATTTGCCCCTAATGAAGTCTCAAAACCCTTGATTTAATTCTGGTCAAGCACCAAAACAATCAGAGGTGTTGAAATTTGGTACCGGAGGACAGGTGGTTCCCTTAGGCTTTGATCTTTGGCCTAGGGAAAAGTGTCCAAAAGATTTTAATTTTTCTCCTAAAGTGACTTTATAATTTTTATAAAGTTAAAATCTAATTTAAAAGTGACTTTAAGTGATAAAGTTACTAAGTCTAATTTTAAAGTGACTTTTATAAAGTCAATGAAAAATTAGAAAGGAAAAGTGACTTTGGAAATAAATGACTAAGTGGGTCTTTATTAAAGTGGGTGAATTAAAAAATAGAAAGTGAGATTTAAATGTGCATTTAATCTCAGCCATTGATCTAAATCTATTTCAGCCATTGGATTTAGAGATCACCCAAAAGTCACTTGGATCACCCAAAAGTCACTTGGAGTTATATTAAAGGAGGAAAAGGAGGAAAAGATCATTCATTCTTTCATGAGCAGATTGGGAGAAGGAGAGCAAGAGAGCAAGGGAGATTTCTGGACAAGAAGGAGAAAGAGGCAGCAGTTTGGCACACATACCAGGCAGCTCTTCAGCAAAATCAGAACAGCAGAAAGACAAGCAGAACAGCAGCAAGAACAAGCAGAAAAAGCTGATTTTTTGCTGAAAACTGAGAAGTTTCCAGGTGGTCCGTTGGGCTGAAAACGGATAAGTTTGCTTGCTGAAATAAAAATTATTTTGCTGTAATTTTTTGCTGAAATTTTCTTGCTATAAAAGACATTTTTCAGAAATAAAGAAGAGCTCTCAAACTGATTTTCCCCAAGAGTTGTAGGGGGTTTTTCCAGGGTCACGTTGACCAAAAATATCAGTGTTTTAATGTGTTTTAATGGCTGTTTATTACTGCTGATTTTATTTCTGCAATTTCCAGCATTCTGTAAATTTTCCAGAATTTGTGTTTTCAGCAAAATTTATTTTTTCCAGCTTGTTGAATGTATGGTTATGGGAAAGGGCATTTAACTACATGGGAGAAATAAGGAGAAACTGAAAACCGGGGTGGGAAAACAGAAATTTTAACAAGAGGTAAATATGTATCTATTATTCCATTGCCAGAACGTTTTCCTTTTTAAAAACATTGTATGACTCAATGCATTGTTTCAATTTTCTAATTCACGCCACTAGGATAACCATACTTCGGCCTTGTAATATTCAAAACTTTCTCACAGTGATAGTTTACTTTAGGGCTATAAATATGAAATAAACAACAACCCAACCGTTGATATGTAGGAGGCTGAACAACTTTTGATAGATGTGCTTCAGGATCTTTTTCAAAAATTCGAGCTGGCCGGGTTGTTACAGAGCCGACTGAGTCAATGACTGGCTCAGCCGACTCAATAACAACACGGCCAGCCGTTCCCTTTCAACCACCAAGCCAGCCCGGCCAGGCATTGGCTGGCCTAGCTCGGCCGAGTCAAAGTCAGCTCAGTCATTTTTTAAAACACAGATATAAGCAGGCCCTCACTCTCATTTGTATCATCATTCTCATTCATACATTTTAATATATATTATTGCATCTTCAATGGAGATCTTTATATTCCAAGTCTTTTGGAGTGTTTAACTTTCTATAACGAACCTTGCTTGTTACATTGGTATCAGAGCATTCCTCTAAGTAGATGAACTTTGTTCATTACATTGGTATCAGGGTTGTTCAATCCTCTTGTTGCTCAACCGCTGCACAAGAGCGTTGTTCTCTAATCCATCAATTTTCGTCAACTTTATTGTTGACATAATCAAAGCATTTCACTATACATAGTTTGAAGTTTCTCCATTTTGCATATTGTCATTTAGACTTTTGACCATGAAAAAAAAAAACGAGTAAAGAAATTGTATATATATAATAAATACTATATAATATAATATATATTTTAAAAACAAAAAACAAAAAAATGTCTATATTTGAAAAAAATACAGGAAAAAGAAAAATTCAAAGAAATAACTTTAAACGAAACAAAAAAATTTATAACCAAAACAAAAAATCAAAGATACAATATTTTAAAAGAAAAATTAAAAAAAAAAAAAAAAAAAAAAAACAAGACTCAAAATAAATTAAAAATAAATAAATAAATTGTATTACAAAAATATTATATATGGATTTGTCGACGCCACCAAGAGACCACCACAATTCAGCCTTGGACTGTTGACGTTGCCTCTACAGGCCATTACACGAGCCGCATTCGTTGTTGCTACTGACATTCCACACCAAAGCCTGTTCATCCGCCTCTCGACTCACTGTTTTGTCTGGTACCCAACACCTTCTTCCTGTCCAATTCCATTGTGTTGGAAATAACACTGAGAGGGGGGGTGAATATTCCTTTTTCAAATCCAAATGATATACGCTACTTCAGTTAATTAAACCCGCAACTATGTAGAAGGAAACCCGCGTATACTATGCAAACTTATAATTTACTTTATCTTTCAGATGTTGACTGTTAATCTGTGTATCAAATAACCAATAACCAGAAACAGTAAAACAGAGCAGAAGACAATCACACACAAGAACACAAGATATAAGGGTGGAAACCCAATGCGGGTGAAAACCACCTGCTGCAATTCGTCTCTATCTTCTCTTTAATTAGAAACTTCTTTTTACAATTGTACTAGTGCAGTCATTTACCAGTACGCAGGCTGCAACCTGCAGAAAGCTACAACCCTCTCTCGTTTTCCAGCTTCTCCTGGAAGGGAGCTACAACCCCCTTAGCTCTTGCACTAGCCAAGATACTAGTACGTAGGTGCTGGCCTAC
>APFE031466064.1:0-34603 GCA_000404065.3 Pinus taeda | reverse complement strand
TTTCTCTGCATAAAATTCCGTGAACTTTTCTCCACATGAAATAAACTTTTCTCTGCATAAAATTCCATGAACTTTTCTCCACATGAAATAAACCTTTCTCTGCATAAAATTTCGTGAACTTTTCTCCACATGAAATACACTTTTATAAACTTTTCTCTGCATAAAATTCCGTGAACTTTTCTCCACATGAAATAAACCTTTCTCTGCATAAAATTCCATGAACTTTGCTACACTATAATTTATCATCTGAGATGAGTGGGTTGCCATCAAGTACCACATATGTATCATAATGCCAACACATTGTCCCAACATCGTTGTTAAACCTCTATCTATTGTTGACAAACTCGTCGTGCCCAAATCCGCATGATTCCACTGTTACCATCAAGTCCCTCTTAATCAGTCCACCAACCGCTACCTCCAACGCCATTGTTATCATAATCACACCCTGCTCCTGTTGGAAATACTAACAGAGGGGTGAATCAGTGTTTCTTTTCCAATTGTTATTTTACCAGTTTTTAGATCACTTATAACCATAAAACAAAATGAATAATATAGAAAAAATGATTTTATTAATATTGAATAACGAGGACTTCAATCCTCTTCTTTATAATAATCACGAACAATAATGTTTAGGGGTCCAACCCTAGATTAAGACACCAATCTCCAATCCACCAAGCTCCAACTTGTACTTTGTCGAGCACCGACTTGGACTTCACGAGGCTCCAACCTTGTCTTTATGAGGCACCAACCTCTAAGGCTCCAACCTTCTCCACTGGCACGGGCTCCAACCTAATCTTCTTGAAAACTCTTATCCTTTGGGACTCCAACCCTATGCTTCAAATCTTCAAGATAAGGTCAACAGTTCTTCAAGGCTTTCAATGTCTTCTGCAACAACCCCTGACAATATCTCCTACAACGCTCTCAATCAATCTTCAGTAACCCTTCATTCATCAATGACAACTTTCTGATTCTCAGTACATGTCTCCTCAACTCTTCATGATAGCCAAACAAACTTCTCCAATTGTTTACTTCATGAGGCCCATCAATAATGCATCATGAGGTTCTAAGGTCAGCTTCACAATGTTTCAGGGTGTCTTCAATAGGCTTCTCCAAGAGTGTCTCCAATGGGTATGCATACTATGCTTTACAATGTCCTTCAACAAGACTTCAACGATCCTTCAATACTACTTCAATGTCAGGTGCAAGAAAAGACTTCAATAGTGCTCCAAGATCTTCAAAATCAATGCTCCTTCAAGAGTACTTCAAACTTGTTCAATCCCAAGGTCCAATCAAGAGATGCACAATGTATTTAATTGTTCCAAAGATAACCTTTGGGTCCAAAAGGCTTCAAGAGATGTTTCCAAAGCAGGGTAGGATTGCTTCAACAAGTCTTCAACAAGGGCATGCAATGCTTAAATGATGTCTTCAAGTCAATAGATCTGATCTTTGTCAACAAATCTACGCTTTGGATACCACTAGACAGAGTCCTTTTATCTTTCTACAACGTTGAGAACAAGTTTGAGACTCCACAAATCTAAAATATACTAGTAAATTGTCGACAAGTCTGAAGATAAGCCTCTAGTAATTTATAGGTCCAAATAGGTCTAAAGTTCATCAACAATTCTGAGTCTTCAACACTAAGCCCTCGCCTCCACGAGTCTGCAATCTTGAGGCACCACCACAGGTCTGCAATCTGAGCTTTCACAGGTAAACTGTCTGAGCTCCAAAAGTCGTGTTAGAACAGGTCCAAATGACTATCCACAAGTTTGTAATATAGTTTGAGCTCCCACAAATGACTGTCCACAGACTTGTCACAAGTCTGAGGCGTAAGTAATCACATATCTGTTGTGAAGTCCGAGCTCCACAAGTGATTGTAACTCCGAGCCTTTAAGCTATCACAGGTTCATGAATCCAACTCTCCACAGATTGTTGTCCTCGGATCGAAGTCAGGTGAGGTTTGAGTTCTAACAGGCCTGCAATTCCGAGTTTCTCACAACTCTATCCTTCAAATCCGAGGTCTGCACTTCTTCCACAGGTCAAAGGTGTAAGAATTTTCCCAAACAGTAATGTCCTCCTTGGCCTCCTTGGTTCACGAGATGTGAACCCTTCTTTTTCTATGTTCCTGTAGTTGTCTTCACCAAATTGATGGCTAGAATGAGGAGATCAACCTTATATTTATACATGTTTTTGACCTATAGCGAAATGACACGTCCCTTTGAGGAGTCGACTTACACATGTAGGCTCATGTCAGCCAGCATCAAAAATATATTATTTCAACTTGTAAAATCATTTTCTCTTAGCCTATGAGGAGTTAAAAGGCGCGTAAGTGCTCGTTGTAAAGAGCTCAATGTCTTCTACAAGCCTATGCCAATTCCATCCTTAAATAAGGCCATTTTACCATCACTAAAATTATATTTGTGAACTGCCATCATTATTTCATCCATGGCAACCTTTAGGATTTTTTCATTATGTCTTGGACAATGCTAGGGCTCCTTCTTCATAGACTTAGGCTTTCAAGTTTATGTCATGCAAGATCAAGGCTCCTTCACATGTGTTCTTCATTTATTAGGATTAGGGCATCTTCAACAAGGCATCATGGGCATCTTTAACAAGGCTAGGGCACCATGCACATTAGGATTTCAGTTCAAGGGTTTGTCATTACATTTCAATCTTCATGCTTAAGGTTCTCTCCTAGGGTTTGCATAAAGAGAGGCTTCAATGAGGTTAGGGCAACATCACAAAAGGGTTATTCATGCATCACAAAGGTTAGGACATTTTCCATCTCCAACAATGCCATATTGATATCAATGACAACTTTGACCAATAGCTATGTCGCGTCTGAAGCCACATGCATCAAGCACTATCCATTGCAGTCTCCCTACTCGTTATTCGCTGACTCTTTTCCGTTGCCCCCAACATAGCTTTCCAACTGCCATTTTTTTTGTGCTCGGTTCAAAAAGCACTTCCAGAAGTCACGACCTTTTTCTGACCAACCTCCGCAACTCTACCAATCAATGCAGCTATGACCTTGTCGTAGCTGACGTCATTGGGTAAATACTATACTTATTTTAATTAAAAATTATATATCTATTTAAATTAATAGTTATAGAGTTTTCATTATTAATTTAAATTTTAACTATATATAATTATAAAATATATAATATATTATAAAAGTTAAATGAAAATTAACTATAAAAAAAGGAAAAAAAGGGAAGGGTAAATAATTTCAAAGTGAATATCTTCAAAGAAGGAAGAGTAAAATTTTATTATAAAAATTAGGAGAGTTACCTTTTAAATCCCTAAAGTCGAAAGGAATGGAGTCCAATTTTGAAATGAAGACCGGAGGATTCCCAAAAACTTCATATAACTATGCCTCAGTGTTATTTAGAATTAAAGGGTCTATTGCAGGAAAAGATGTTATTATTGCAATCTAGTCAGTTGAAGATAAGAATTATATAAAACCTAAAATAACAAACCAATTAGTGATTGTCAAATAAAATCGAAAAATTAGATTGTTATGACAACAAAAAATATGACATAACCAATTTACAATTAAACATTGGAGATTATACATTCATATCACAATTCTCAATTCAAACCCTATGGAGCGATCAAGGTGGCATTATTTTAGGTTCAACCTGGATGGAAACCCTAAGTTCCTTCATCCTGTATACGAAAAAGAAGTTCTCGACATTTTCATACAAAAAGAGAAAAATAACACTACAAGACATTACATTAAAGCCGAACTCAATAACACCAGAAGACATACAAGATATTTCAAAAGTAATTTTTCAAGAAGGTAAAAAAGCACTACAAAATATGCAAAATTAATTGACAAAATCATGATAGAAATGAAGAAGTCTTTCGACTTAAGGACCATAGCGAAAAAATATTAACACAAATTAAGAAGCTTAAGAAGGACAAGAAGTCATTAAAAGACAAGTTAGAACATTGTACTCAAGAGGAAGTATCGAAGTCGCCAGTCGTAACAACTCCATTTGAAGATAAAGGAATGAATACCAAACCAGTCAATACCACAACTCAAAAAGAGGATAAATCAGTTAAAGGAAAAACACACTCACATGATGCAATTCAGATGATGAAAATTCCAAACGAAAATTTTGTACCTAACTCAACAACCGCAGTACCAAAAGAAAATCAAAAAATTGCCACACACCTTATAAGGGAAACTCAAACCAAAAGAATTCCCTATCGACATCTGAATCACGAGAGAAGACAACTCAATCAATCTACAAATTTGTATAACCCAGAACATAAACAACAAACTTATGCTAAGAAGGACACTGAAGTGCGCACAATTCAATTCAATGATAACGATTAATCGCAAGTTTCCAGTAATCGAAAGATTCCACAAAAGATTAATTTAGGGTGGTCAGATCCTTTCTCAGGGCAATAATTTTATATATCACTCCAAAGATCATATCAACTTGTATTCAAAACAGAAAAAGAGATGTTTCCAGTGATCGAAAGATTCCACAGAAGATTAATTTAGGATGGTCAGATCCTTTCTCGGTGCGATAATTTTATATATCACCCCAAAGATCATATCAACTTGTATTCAAAACAGAAAAAGTGATGTTTTCAGTAATCAAAAGATTCCACAAAAGATTAATTTAGGATGGTCAGATCCTTTCTCTGTGCGACAATTTTATATATCACTCCAAAGATCATATCAACTTGTATTCGAAACAGAAAAAGAGATCAAACCTTTTCATCAGCAAGCTTTGAGGACAAAGCTTTTTGAGGAGGAAAGAAAATGTTATGAATAAAATATATATAAAAATAATATAAATATAAATAATGATAATTGTAATAATGATTAATTTATTAGTAATTAGTATTGAAGAGACATGTCTATATGGGGCATGACCTTCCATGAAGAGGTATCTGCCTAGGGTAAATAAGCAAGCTCTCACTCTCATTTGTATCATCATTCTCATTCATACATTTTAATATATATTCTTGTATCTTCAATGGAGATCTTTGTATTCCAAGTCTTTTGGAGTGTTTAATCTGCTATAACGAACCTTGCTCGTTACACTGCTTATAGTAGACAAGACATTAATTTCATTTAAAAATTGATCTACTCCATTTGAAATTTGACTGTAAATCCCAATCAGGTTTCAAGTTTGTTTTTCACATAAGTTTAATTTCCTTCCCATCATTATTAGAAATTGATATAAACTTATATTAAATCTAAAAACAAGGAACACTTGAGATCTACTCTAATTTTCACCTTTTTGCTGAAAAGTCACACAAGCATGCATGAAATTTGAACACAAGATACTTTTAGTCAAACTGACCATAGAAAATCCCTGAAGGAAAAACCAGTGAAGAAGGAAGATTTATTGTTCCCTGAGAATTTGATACAGCAGTAAAATCAGCAATTAATACAACACAGACTTATCTCAAATCTACCCGTCTGCCTTGAAAACAGTGTTGTAGTTGTCCTTGATTTTGTGCTACCACTGCCTTGAAACATGTGCCTTAATAGCCCCGCTTTACATGCCACTCAACTCAGAAATCAATGCTAATTAACAGCATTAAATGTTGTACACCATCCTCAATTTTTGTGTCCAAGACAGCTACTCTAACAGACTTCGATTTCAGCATTGTTGTTCCTTGAAAATCATGTTACTCAGACAGGAACAATTCATTCCCTCTGAGCTGTACAATGTGCCTGGGAAATAGTGCCCTCTCAGCTATACAATCTGCCTGGGAATTCATGCTCTCCACAGGCTATATGATTTGCCCTCTCAGCCACTCAATTTGCCTTCAGCCTCCTCTGCAAGTTGACCTGGTGTCTTCTTCTCTCCTCTTCTCCAATCTCACACATGAAAAATGAATGCATGCAAAGTGCCTTTTCCCCCTTTTCATTCTCTTGATGAAGAGAAAGACCTATTCCTAAGATCAAGGGTTGAGATTAGATCTTGGCCTCTCATGATCAAGGATTGAGATCTAATCTCACATTAACCCCCTCAAGTCCCTATTTTCATTAATTGACCCTCGTAGTCCCTTTAATAATTTAAAAGTGTACCATGTACTTCATAACACAACTTTTCTCATAAAGTCACTTTAATAATAAAAAGTAAAATGTACTTTGTAATCCCATAAAGTAACTAATAAATCAAACGACTTTAATAAACTCATAAAGTCATTTTTTCTCAAGGGATTCACTTTGCTACTTTTCCTAGGCTAGGCACAAAGCACAAGGAAACACGTCCTTGCTACCTGTTGTCACCCAAAATGTATAGGCACTGTGACAACAACTCAGGTCGGGGGTTGTCACACCAATCCCCGACCTCTTTGCTTTAGCTGTCTCCCAACAATAGGCTATGGGAGGTAGACTCTATGGAAATGAAATGATGAAGGATAAATTGGGAACTAACTAGTCTGGGAGACACAGTTGAATGGCCTAGGATTTGGTTAAATCTAGCAATATTTTAAGGATTAGATTGAATTATATATTTGAGACAAGTGCCTTAAGGAGTCAATACTCTTCCTTTATAAAATAAAGACCAAGAAGCGGATGGACAATTGCTGCTTTGATGCTTTTCTATCCTACATTGTTAAACTTGGCAACTAGGGCCAAATTCCACCTTGGGACAGCTCATATGATGGAGATGATTATTGCATTGGATTCCTCTTTTCGAGAGGTCCAAGTTTGATATAAAGATCATCTCATATGGACAAGCAAAAGTGGAATTTTTAATTTATTCTCTCTCATGCACAAATTGTCAAGGTCGGCCTCAATTAAATGTAGGCTCAAGAAGCCCAATGGATGTGTCTCCTCACCCACAACGAATTGTATAAATAGGAATGATCGCTCTCCTCTTTTGGACATCACTCACTCACACATCCTTCTCTCTCCACATCAAATTGGTTCATATAGCTTGGGATCTTCTCTCTCTCACACACGTGTGGCAAGGAGGCCAAAAATTTCAAAGATAAAGAGCAAGCCGAAATTCAGGATTGTAGACCAGGGTTGACCAAGGATAGTTTGACATGTTTTGACTGCATTTTCTTAGGCAAAATTCTGATTTCTTGAGGCCATACTTGTTGGCACAAAAATCGAGGCATTTGGGGCAGTTTGACCTGCGTTGACTGCAGGCCTATTTGACAACAACATTGACTGAAGTTTGTCCGAATTTGACTGAGCTTGGGTGGATTGTTTTGGGTTGACTTTGACCCTTCTTGGAGGTCGAGTTGACTACCTTTGATCGAGCTGCAAAGGAGAAGTTTTGTTGTTGAATTGACTAGCGTTGACTTTCTGGCTAGGGATGCAATTGACTGCTTTTGACTATTGATTTTGACAGGGTTGTTTTGACTGTGTATTGGGCAAGTGAATTTGATCTATGTACTCTCTCTCTCTCTCTGCCGAACTATTGAATATAATAAGAAGATTTGATCAAATGGTTTTCCCCACATCGGCATTTTTTTCCCTAGCATCTATGGTGTCCTCTTGTCTTGGCTTGTTTTCTGCATATGTTTTTATGTTCTATCTGCATTTACTATCAATGTGATTAAGTTAATGTGATTGCTATTGGAAATAATTGAAAATTTTCATTGGGCTACAAAAAGGAACATTGAAGTAAATTTTTCTAAGCATAGAACATACCATTGTTATCTAAAATTAGCATGGTTTCAGAGCTCAGGTGAAGACAAAGCCCAAGCAAGAGCGAGGAAAAGTAATCACTAAGGGAAGCTATTGGACAAGGACTTGGAACTAGTCCCAATGAAGACTACATCTTACTTCAAATCCGATGACAAGCTTAAGGACAAACCTGACTATCATGCATGGAAGATGTCTCTAGATTTGGCTTTGGAAGAAAATGATGCCATGGACTATGTCAAAGGAAGAATAGTGGAGCCTCCTTCAAATGCATCCGTTGTTGCACAAACCAACTACAAGAAAGGTGAGGTTAAAGCAAAGAAAAGTATTGTTGATTCTATTCACAAGCCTTTGGTTGCCTATATTTCTGATTTGGAAACATCTAAAGAGATGTATGACAAATTAGTTGGGATGTTCAAAGTAAATCAAGTTTTCTTTCTCAAGAACAACTTGAAAGACATCAAGATGGATAGAGGAGAATCCATTCAATCCTACTTCATGAGGATTACCAAAATCAAAAATGATCTCCTATCTATTGGAGAAGTTATTGGTGATAGGAAGCTCACTCTTATTGCACTTGGAGGCCTTACAAGAGAATGGAATGTGTTTAACACTACCATCCTCAACAATAACAAGATTATGGGATTTGATGAATTATTGGCTAGATGCACTCAAGAAGAAATTAGGATGATGGAAAGAGACAAGCTCTCAAATGGAAACAATCCTACTACCTTCTCCACTCATGCTAAAAGGAAGAACAATGCTGGTCCAAGAAGACAAGGTCAAGGGTTCAAGCCGGAATTCAAAGAAAGAAGAAAAGGAAGATGCTTCAAATGCAACAGGTTTGGCCACTTCGCTAGAGAGTGTCCTCACAAGAAGCATACTCCAAGATGATGACAACAATAACAACAACCACAAAGGCAATGGCAATCAAAGGAACAACCGGTTCAACAACAAAGGAAAGAGGAATGCTCCGGCTGCTCGAAATGGAAATGGTCGTCCTCCCAAGAAGTCGAGAAACTTCGAGCATGAAGAAGTTAATGTTGTAGAGAAGCAAAAAGAATTCTATCTTATTTCTGCCCTCACCACCGCCTCTCCTCTAGATACATTGGATCATTGGTTGATTGACAGTTGTGCCTCAAGGCACTTCACTAGAAGATGCTTCAATTGTAACAGGTTTGGCCACTTTGCTAGAGAGAGTCCTCACAAGAAGGATACTCCAAGAGATGATGACAACACTAACAACAACTACAAGGGCAATGGAAATCAAAGGAACAACAAGTCCAACAACAAAGGAAAGGAGAATGCTCCCACTACTCGAAATGAAAATGGTCGTCCTCCCAAGAAGTCGAGAAACTCCAAGTATGAAGAAGTTAATGTTGTAGAAAACCAAAAAGAATTCCATCTTATTTCTGCCCTCACCACCGCCTCTCCTCCGAATACATTGGATCGTTGGTTCATTAATAGTGATGCCTCAAGGCACTTCACTAGGTACAAGGAGGCCCTCTCAAACTTGATTGAAAAGAAAACTAATATGGAGATTATACTTGGGGATAATGCCACTTATCCCATGAAAGGAATTGGGACTGTTACTCTTCACTTAAATCAAGGTCAAACCCTTCATCTACAAGAAGTATTGTATGTACTTGATCTGAAAAAGAACCTGGTCTATATTTCGGCAATGGAAGATAAAGGTTTCAAGGTGACATTCGTTGATAGGAAGGTTCGTGTTTGGAAAAGGAACCCGAGAGATGCATTCACTCTTGGATTCAATGTTGAAGGTCTCTATCAGGTTGAAGGAAGTCCATTGGGAGCAATAACTTGCGATACTTCTCTTCAATCTGAATTGTGGCACCAAATATTTGCTCACCTTCATTACAAAGCCTTACCTAATGTAAGGAAGATGGTCACAGGTATGCCCAAATTCAACTTAGATCATGAAGGAGTGTGCCAGGGTTGTGCAGCTGGAAAACATACAAGGGAACCATTCCCCTCAAGCCAAAGTCAAACTCGCTAATTGAAAGGGAGTGTTAAAATTGGCAACTAGGGCCAAATTCCACCTTGGGACATCTCATATGACGGAGATGATTATTGCATTGGATTCTTCTTTTCGAGAGGTCCAAGTTTGATATAAAGATCATCTCATTCGGGCAAGCAAAAGTTGAATTTTGAATTTATTCTCTCATGCACAAATCATCAAGGTCGGCCTCAGTCAAATGTAGGCTCAAGAAGCCTAATGGATGTGTCTCCTCACCCACAACGAATTGTATAAATAGGAGTGACCTCTATCCTCATTTGGACATCACTCACTCACACATCCTTCTCTCTCTCCACATCAAATTGGTTCGTACAACTCAGGATCTTCTCTCTCCCTCTCACACGTGTGGCAAGGAGGCTGAAAATTTCAAAGATAAAGAGCAGGCCGAAATTCCAGATTACAGACCAACGTTGACCAGTGTTGACCAAGGATAGTGTTATCACTGAAAAAATTTCAAAAACAATTTGGACAACTTGTATGGTTTCAAAGTTGTAAGTCAGTCTTGGCCCAGTCATTTTTCAAATTTCAAAAAAGGAGCCAAGTATTTTCAGTTATGATTATGTATGGGTTCATCTATGAGAAGCAAATTGACAAGCACTTAATCAGAATTTTTTGAAGTCCAAGTGAAGTAGCTTCCCTTTTCATTTCAAGCGAGGTAATGATCGAGATTAAGATGGTGCAAGCTCTTTCAATTTTCATCTTGCAGGAATTCCATGGAGTTGTTTACAGAAGAGAAGGATCATAGGTCAGGCAGGTGTATTATATTGGACAAGCTTTCAAACAGGTTGGCTGTTGGAGAAATTTTAAAACTAGCTACGAATCCACGTTTTCGTAGTGCAGACAGTGTAAAAATCCTATTTTGCGCTACGAAACCCCTATAGCAGCCTGTTTTAGCAGAAAAAACTGATTTTACTAGTTAACTTCCAGAAGCTTTCCTGAGCAGTGGAAAACTCCTCTCTCAAAAGTGAAAGAAGTTTTCATCCTTAAGATACTGAAGTACAAAAACCTCTTCCACTTTCTTCAGATCCATTACTATCTGGGAGAAATGATGGACCAAAGTTGCACTACGAAACTGCTGTAGGTGCAATTTTTCACATGCATATTTCTTTGTTTTACACCTATTTTTCAAAGACACATTCTGGGAGGTAGGGAAGGTTTTTCAAAAAGCCAAGAGAGGTTTTTGTTCAGCATGGATTGGTTCACAAAAGCCTCCTTCAGTGTTTCTAAATACGTCGTTATTGTGAGAAGTTATGAGCTCTGTCCCAAGACCCATTTTTCAGCCAGAACAGAGCAAGGGACAGTCTCCTAGTTTCTAGGAACATCAAGGATCGAGTCTGGACAGCTGGAAAAGTATTTTAAAAAAAAAAAGAGGTTTTTGTTCTAGACATCCTAGACTACAAAAACCTCCTTCAGTTTTGAAAAATGTGTCATGGTTGAGGAGATAAAGGCTCTATCCCACGTGCCATTTTCAGAGATCCTAAACCTAAAAACAGGGAAACATGTTCCCTAGTTTCTAGGGTTTGTCTTCAGCAGTCAGATGACCACGTGGGAGGCTTCATCAAATCGACTTATTGAGGTTGCAAGTTTTCAAATAAGGCTTTAAATGCTTAGATAAGGTTGTTGTAATCATAATAAGGAGTTACACTCCTAGTTGTATTAGGTCACTAGCACTCCTAGTTAATAGCTAGTTCTAATTAATGGTTTGTTTTATGGTTAGAATAGGTGTCACTGATGGCAAATTCGAATTCTCTTGATGATGGATGATGGAATCCTAATTGTAAATGCTTTATATAGAGCAAGAGGTCGAATTAGCAAAGGGTTGGAAATTTTATGGAAAAGTTTGTATTTGGCTTATGTAAGACTCATTTTCAATAATACATGTTTGACTTTACTTCTCAGGATTCATGAAGGATTTTTTATGTTCAGAATATGTGATGTTGTGCTTTTCTTAATTCTTACAGTGGTATGGATGTATAATCACTCAGAATTCACTGAATGTGCTCTGACTTCCTGTATACATTTATAAACTGTGTGGTCCCATATGAGTTTATGTTATGAATGTTTAAATGCTGAATGCCCTGACTTCCATGTAAGGTCGAGTTCATTGTTATATTGAGTTGTTGTTGACTCCATAAGCCCAATGGATAGTTGTTTAATGTGTTTCCACCATTCATATTTTTCAAAGTTGTTCTATAAGAGTTAGCCATCTTATCTTTAATCAAAATCATTAATCCATTAAGAGAGAGCCCTCTCAGGTTGAGGAGGCTAAGCCTCAGCCTAAAGTAGGTTTGAAATAGTTACTTGAGGTCTTCTTGGTCTGCAGCCTTCCAAGGTTTGATTTTGAGATAACAGATAGTTTGACCTGTTTTGACTGCATTTTTTTGGGCAGAATTCCAATTTCTTGAGGTCGCACTTGTTGTCAAAGAAATCGAGGCATTTGTGGCAAATTTGACTTGCGTTCATCGCAAGCCTATTTAATCTTAGCATTGACTGAAGTTTGTCAAAGTTTGACTGAGGCTAGGTGGACTGTTTTGTGTTGACTTCGACCCTTCTTGGAGGCCAAGGTTGACTACCTTTGACCGAGCTGCAAAGGAGAATTTTTGTTCTTGATTTGACCAACATCGACTTTTTGGTTAGGGTCGCAGTTGACTGCTTTTGACTGTTGATTTTGACAGGGTTGTTTGACTGTGTATTGGGCAAGTGAATTTGATCTATGTACTCTCTCTCTCTCTCTCTCTGCTGAACTATTGAATAATAATAAGATTTGATCAAAGGGTTTTCCCCAAATTGGAGTTTTTTTTCCTGGCATCCGCCAAATCTGGTGTCCTCTTGTCTTGGCTTGTTTTTTGCATATGTTTTTATGTTCTATCTGCATTTACTATCAATGTGATTAAGTTAATGTGATTGCTACTGGAAATAATTGGAAATTGTCATTAGGTTGCAAAAAGAAACATTGAAGTAAATTGTGCTAAGCATAGAACATACCATTGTTATCTAAAATTAACATATATAAAATGCAATTCCTAAAGACCTACGTGAAATGCTAAGATCTTGGTTAATTTTGATTAATTGCGTAATCTAAATATGACCTTCCCTTAACTATTTTGAAGTTAGCCTCCAAGGTAGGTTGTGGGAAGTAGGCCAACAGGAAGCAAGCAAGGGCTTGATTAACAATACCTTTTGTTAGGCTCATATCACCTGATGCCTCCGACGCTACAAAGATTGTGGCTCTGACAATTGCAAGGTCGCCGTGTTAACCTTGAAAGAGTTGCCAAAACCCCTCCAGCTAAATGAGAAGGGATGTCCTAAAAATCTATCAACCAAGCTTATGCTTGGAGGTAAGTTTTAAGATGCAAGACTAGGTTAAAATGATATGCAAGGTGAAATTAGTGAATAATTCTTAAGATGAGATTGTTAATGTTTTAAGTACTTTAATTATGGTTAATCTCAGGTTATATCGACACTTACTTATGAACGATATTCAAGAGACAATATTCACCATAAGAATAAATGCCAAAGTGCATGTTACCCACCATTTTGTGGGTGATATCCCTATGAGAAAAAATTTCTCCATGATGGTCCTCAATCGGCAACCCCTTGCAACCACCAACTAGCTCATTGTGCCATTTCTCCGCCACCTAAGCCACCCATGTGGTCCCTCACCCATATGTCATGATCTTATGTTTGAAGGTAGGCCTCCCAAACCTATAGGTATGCCTTTTCATTTGGTGAATGAGTATTTTAGTTTACTTTTCATGGAAACTCTTGGGCATGGATTAATGGGGGTATCTGGCAGAAAGAGTGGACTAGGTTTGTGCTCTTGTCTATTAGGTCTCTTTTGGATGTTAACCTTGGACCCTAGTCCTGTGGGATCTCTTTTACTGACCTTTGGGCTTTAAGGATGGTACTACATGGTAAACCCTAATTTTGGTTGCGTGGTCCACTCCCCAATCCACATATATCACCCCCTTCCGCTTATTATAATCCCATTCATCACTCCTCCCACTTGGGTCCACATTCCTCATTGGGTCCATAAAGGGTCAGCCACCCCCTCCCCTTTGCCCACACCTTAGGTCGGGCCTAGAACAATGCCCAAAGGTTGATGCAAAAGAAAAGAAAAGAGAAAGCATAATTGACCACATTCAACAAGAAATTGTACCAAAAAATGCAAAAGATGGCCTAGACAAACACATTTAGCACATGGGCAAAAGCCAATACATGAGCTCTACCGCCTTCCATGGCCATCACCCTGGTTCATATAAACCCTAGATGAGCCTCCTCTATCATTCAGGAACCCATGATTGTCCCAACCCCTAGTGGGCGATGAACTGCCCCGCCTTAAAGGGTGTATCCACTGCTATACTTTACACATCATGCTCTCATTCCCTTAAGCCCCGAGCAACTAACCAATGAAAAATCATAAAAGGCAAAAGGCATATGATGAAGGGTGAAAAAATCAATGTCGGAGTAACTCATGTACCACGATTTCTCCCTCCTACACATCATTTACCCAAGTATGGGCTTCCCTTTCATTAGCTACCTTTGGACCATGGCATGTGATCCAGGCTTTCCCCTTCATCCCATACTCTGTTCCATCACTTTATGACATGCCACCACCATTTGAAGGATGCACCATAGGCATACCACCCCTTTAGGAGCAGAAACAACCTAATGTGGTGCTTGGTTAACCTCCCTTTGAGCTTGGACATTTACACAAGCCAAATCCCACTATGGAAGGGCATGTTGTTATGAAATGCCCACCTGTTTTCCATGGTTTGTAAACACTCTTACTTGATTTTTTTAATGACTTGGTGTACTAGAGGGCAAGGGGGCGCATTGGATCTTATGCAGGATTATAGATAGTCTCCATTTTGGGTTTGGTCTCCCTATACAGGGTCCTAACCCTCCAGAGGGCTACATGGGCACATGTAGGGTGTGCATAGAAAGCCATGGGCCTCCTTAGTAGCAAAAAACATTCCATGGATCCCTAGAGTCATTCACAGATTGCTCATGGTTCACCTATTGGACAAGGAAGATGCACCTAGTACACCATGCCCAATCAACTCCACAGTTGCACCATACACTTGGTAGATGGTCCAAGACCTATATGATGATGTGACATCACTTATATCATCATCCTAGCACTTGTAGATGGTCTACAAGCATCTTCGATATGTTTGAAGGCCCATGAGGACATTTGTGTGCCCCCACATCCATTTGGGAGCACCACAAGTTTATTACTTGGAGAACAAGGGGCCAACCCCTTGTCCACTATTTTTGGAGTCTTATTTCACATTATGGCACCTACAGACGTCATTAGGCCTCCTCTAAGGCCCAACGACACATGTTATTGATCATTCGACCCTCTTGAAACGCTTACTCCTTTGTTATTGAGCTAGTTTGGTGGGCTTATCACCAAAAGTACTTGTTATTTTGCACATTATTTTATTCTAGGGGCTAAATTAGGCCAAAATAAGCTAAATCGAATTCATTAGACACTGTAAAAATAGAAGATGAGTTGATTCATTCTCTCATCATCACTTGGAATGGATCATTCTCTCTTGTGAGATTTTCGCTATTCTTTTTGGAGGACAAAATTGGATGGATGGATGGATGAATTTTGATGTTTGGATCTCTTCATTTTTGTCTTGGAGCTTCTATATTGGCATACGATGATGATTGGATATACTTGTTCTCACATGTAAGTGCTCTTTTAATGTGATTTTGTCTTTTTCTTATGCCATGTGCATGTTGTTGGGGAATTTCACTATACTAGGTTGAAATTTGTTGCTTTTCTTGTATGAAATGGTGGAAATTTGTCTTTTATTAGCATTGCATCATGTCATGGGCCATGTTTGAATAAGTGAATGTTCCTAGAGATATTTCGTTGAAATTTTATAAAGACCTTGAAGCAATTGTTTGATGCCCTAATTGCCATATGAAATTGTGTTAGAGGCCTCCTTGACTAAGTGAAATCGTTCCAAGCATTGGAATCATCTTGACTCCATTTCTCCCAAAGGATTTAGGCACTAATCCTTCATTGGTGATCACCAAAAAAAAAAGCATTATCTGTATTACCTCTCCTTTCTTCTAGGCCTAGCCTTCATAGGGGACCTAGGGCATCACATTTCTCACAAGATACGAACATTAAAAATTATGTGGTGTTAAGGCTTCCAACTTCAAGGAAGGTGCAAATACACACGAGGATTTCACCAACTCACAAGCACAAACAAAGTCAAAATAAAAGATGTCATTCCTAGGGAAACCCTTATGTTATGCTTTAAGGACAAAGCATCTCTAAAGGGGGTGGCAATGTTGTGAATAAAATATTCATAAAGATATTAATTACATAAATAATATTAAAATAACAAACATTATTATTATGAAGGGATAAATAGTCAAAAGGCATGACTATACATCCTTTGTGGCCAGTCAATGCCTATATAGGCAAACTACCATGAAGGTATTGCACACTATTCAAATTTTATCAATAAAACAATTACTTATATACATATACAGTCTACACACAAAATATCTCTTGCACATGGGTTTCTCTCAACATCTAATCTTTCGATTACATTTGACTCAAAAATCAACAATTGGTTAGAAAGGTTAGGTTTTATATATTTTTTTCGTTCAGTGGGAGAAATAGAAATAGTAACATTTTTTCCTGCAAGAGTCCCCTTAATTCTAAATAGCATTGGAGCAGCGTTGCGTGAGGTTCCTCAAAATCTTCCATTGCTAGTGTCCATTTTTTCCTCTTTAATGATTGAATCCTTTTGTATTTGTCAATAATTTCGTCAATGATACTTGACCAAAGATTATATATTCTTTGTATGAGAGAACCACTTTTTTTAATATATAAATATATATTATTTAATAATAAAGCTTCCAAAATAATAATAGATACAACTTAAGTATATATATAATATATATTAGCTATTAGTTATTTAATTATTAATCAATTATATAATATAAACTATATAATGGATCTATATAATATATACATATATATATATATAATAAAGTTATATAACTATATAGTTTCAAAAGGCATGATCAGGGGACAGAACCACTGAAAAGGGTAGAATGTTTGAAAATCAGGAGACTTAGAGTTTATATAGATTTTCCTTAACTCGATAATTACTTGTGATGTGTGTTGGCCTTTTATTACTTTCTTAGATCTTTGTTCATCAAGCAATTACCAAAACAATGAAGATCACAACAAGACAGTACACAAGATTTAGGCTCCAAATTAGGGCAAAACCCGTTCAAGGGGAAAACCCAAAAAAATGCTTTTCTTCTTATAGAATCTGCTTACAAAGACTTCCAAGACCCAAAGACCAAAGCCCAAAATTCTCCCAAGCACCAAGTCTGCCCCCCTAACAAAGTCTTCTTCAAGGCAACTTCCAAACTTTGACGTACTACAACTTCGTCCCAAAATTTCAGCACTGCAACTGCTCCTCAGAATTTTGGTCTTCTGCAACCGTAGCTACACAGAAACCCTAACTTCGGATGTGTGGACAAAGAGAGGTATTAGCCCAGGAAATTTTGATTCTTCCTTCCTTTTCTTGTTCCTTCTAGCTCTTCTCCTTCGCTACTACAGATCGAACTTGAGATTAGTGAGAGTGACAAATGAGGTCAAGTTTCTTGTATTTATAGCCTTCATGAGGGACCGAATAACCTTTCCTTGGGCCGAATTGTCCTTGACTAGGGCCGACTTGGTATTGGAGAAATAAATGGATTTTTTCTTGACAAAATAAATATTTTTCTTTGTTACAATGAGTCCAAATGGAACTATAATACATGACATATTTTCCTCTTTGTCCTAGAAAGACCTAGAAGCACAAAGAACATGCTTTTGACCTAGACTTGAGCATGAAACCCATGCTTCACATAAAATACTTTTTTTTTATTTTCTTCCTTTTTCTTTCTTTATACAAAGTATACAATGTCATGATTACAAATAGGTCACTATGAACACCAAACCTAGTTAAAATTTTCAACACTCACAAGCAGTCTTCTTTACTGATATGGTCACTTAAATAATTAAATTATTTATCCTTGGAAATTTGCTCAATTAGCCAATATTAATCAATTAAATTAATTAATATGTTTTTCTCAATTAAAACTTAAAAAAGAAATCATATTACTTGCTCCTATTAAACAAGCACCTAAAGGGACTTCTCTCTTGCATGCTAGACACTTAGCCCTATGCAAAAGGCCTGTTGATGCTATAAATTCAACATTAATCATATATTTCTTTATAGTGTTCCTAGCAGACAACATCACCAATACATAGGCAAAGAGTCATTGTTTCATCATCTAGATCCCTAAGATCTCGAGGGATAATTCAACCTCCAACAACGAGCCACCATACCTCTTCAAGTCCCCTATGAATATATCATCTTAGATCCCTTGACAACACACACCACACCAAAGAACAGCCAATTTCTGTTATATACATAAATAAGCATAAATGATAGATAATATAAAAAATAGTGAAATGAAAGGTAAGTGATAAATATAATAAATAATTATTAAAAGACATGCCTTTCATTAAAAAGGCACAAAGGCCACTTCAAGTTGTATCTACACATAGGCCACTCAAATGTGAAAGGCATCATTCATTTATACATTCATTATTTATATTTCTTGGTATATCCAATGAAAAATTTTAAGTCAAATTCAACGTTGCCTACTACTTCCTCCAGTCCTCAAAAGTAGGTTATATCTTTCAGATAACAAGATGCATCCCAAACCAGCTCTTTCAGCCAATCATCTACCAAGAATTTCTTTTCAATGGTCCTTACACTCCCACTTTCCATTGGCACTAATGTAATTCACAACTTTAACCTATATGTGATCATTTGTTGGACATAATAAACTTATCAAGTAGGGAACTAACGCCAATAGGGGTTAGTGAGTCTATGTGTACAAGTTTGAATAGACACCTTAACAACTCCCTAGTGTTACAATAAATGATAATAAATGATCATGGGATGAGCTTAGCTATGAATTACAAATGCATTAATAGTAAATATGAGTGGGCCATGACCACATATAAAGATGATGACCCTATTTCATTTGTCTTCAGACCTAAAAGGTGTATGCCAAAAGAATTGCCAAGTTATTGGAAAATAGGCATAGGACTAACTTGCAAGACTTTTTAAGAACATTTTTGTATTTTCAATGAATTCATTGCAGAGTCTATTGAATTTGCTGTGCAACTCCAAAATTTTCTATGTAGTGTATAAGCACTGGATCTTGTTTTTGAGAAAGAAACTTCACCATAGAAATTCCTATCCTTGTAATGAATATTCAAAGCACATCAACAACAAAGATCCACAGGTACAATAAGCATGTTTATTGACTACTGATTGATATGCAATAAATGAATGTGACTCAAGAAATATGAATATAAACATGTTCAAAGATCACTAACTGTAGGGCATTAAATGATTGGCACTCAAAGAAAGCATCTTCAATATTTTCAGAAGAAGAAACATTCAAATATTTCATATGAAATTTTGTGAAAACTAAAGAAACTTGAATCAATAAGATATAGTACAAAACAAATTTAGAATTTACTTCAATCAGCAGTCTTAAGATGAGCTCAACACTTTACAATCAGACTTCAAGATGTGAGCATAGCCAAGAAAGGCAACAATACCTTGAATAAGATCAGCCTATATAAAATACTTGCTTTTTCTGACTCGTGGAGTTCTTCAAACAGTCTAGCCTGATTGAAAAGTGTAGTAACTTTCTCCCAAGGTAACTCAAGTGAAATTCCATCTTCTTCCAGTTGATGGAAGAAATCTGTATCTTTGAACTGTGCAGGAAAAGCTGCAGAATCAACATTGGGGCAATGTATTCTTCCATTGATGAAGTCAAGCCAAACACCATCTCCCAATGCGTCTGTGAAAGTTTTTTGAGCCAACTACAAGAACATATTACCAAATGTCATTTTAAGTATGTAAGACGCTGAAGATACATTTAGAATGCAGCTTTATGCAAGACTGCATGAACACAGCTTCCATTTCATTAATCTTTAACTAATGCTACTTGCCTAATACAAAATACCAGTAATATATAACTGGTTAGAATTCCTTTTAACATTAAACCATGCAAATTTATAATGAGCACAGCTTCCATTTCATTAATCTTTAACTAATGCTACTTGCCTAATACAAAATACCAGTAATATATAACTGGTTAGAATTCCTTTTAACATTAAACCATGCAAATTTATAATGAGATTTTAAGATTTGTTGTTGAATATTTATTTCCAGAGATTGCAAGTTTTCAATGATAAACATCCATTCACTCAATTAATTAGGGCCTCATTAAGAGGACATCGTGATATACCTTAGGAACCCTATATATAACTCATTAAGTGATATGTACTAGTCACTTCAAGCCAAATTACGCAGTGACAAAACTAGGGCTAACAATGACTTTAGCACTTTTATTCCTCTAAACTTTCAACCGATAATTAAAAGAAGTTCCTTTGCCCCACAGCACAGAATCAGTTGATTCCATTAATAAGATTTTAGTTGACTCATCCATAGAATAAGTTTATTAAATAGCATATAAACTCATTAAGCTGAGCAAGTGGCCGGAGAAATTTGCCTTGCTCAATGGTGCAGAATCAATTACTATACATAAAAAAATAAGTAGAATTGTTGGCAACCCTAAGTAAATTAGAACGCACAAATTTAGTGAAACAACTGAAAAGCTCCTTGCCTCAAATTCACCACGCTCAAAATGAAGAACACCAATGTTATTAAGTAATTCAATGGGTACTTCTTCTCTGCTTTTCTTTAGGAGAGAATTTGCCTGCAAATTTGTTCAGAAGATGCATCAAACATTCAGATTTGACATAAATTACTTGACAAATAATTGAATTAAATCTTCAAACCCAAGCAGCAAAGGACTCTCCTACACTGTTATCTCTATCAGGAACTAAAGGACCACTTGGCAGATATGTGACATCTGATATGAATAATAAGAGGCACGAAAAAAAAGTGGGTATCTGGATTAAACATTACCGTCTTGAAAGCATCTAATGCTGCACTGGTGTCTGATGAAATTAATAACTCTCCCATCTCAATAAATGCCTGTAGAAGGTTTCAAAACAAGCAAACATTTCAGACCTCCAATGTAAATTCAACAAACAACACATACTAGCGCAGCCATAGAAATTAAACGGTTGGTAAACAAAAGGCATCAAAACACTTACCTCATGATACATCTCACATTGCCAAAATTTAAACAAATCATAAAAATGAACTAAATTTAATTTTATTTTAGATTATTATTATCATTAATTACAAAAAGAATTAATATATCAATTAAACATACATACATTTAAAAAAACATATAATAAGATTCTTAGACATGGAGATTCACCCCCACTTTACCATTTGATTATTAACCTATACATAGGCTTGGTTACAATACTATGGGTCAATAGCATGGCTTACTAATACCACATGCCAAAAAAACCTTAACTTATATTGATATGAAACATGTTCATATGGCATTTTTTTAAATTAATCAATTTAATTAAAAAGGTTGGAAGGGCATAACTACTTTTGAGATCAATTTCAACAGTTTATCTATAACTACTACTAACTCTAAAGGTTAACACCTTTAATCATGAACACTTCACACTTATTACTTAGTGCAAAATCAGTAATATATATATATATATATATATATTATATATATATATATATATTGATTTGCAATCAATCAAACAGAAACCCCTTAGAAGTCTAGACATAATCCTAATTTTATTACAAAAAATGTTAATCTAAAATAGGTCTGCTTCCAAGATTGAAATTCAACAATTTTCCATTGGGTGATAGCAGATTTAATGGTTCAAAGTAGACTGTATAACTATGGGGTTTGTCAATAGTTATGAATGTGTCTTCTCAGAAGTATGCATAATGGGTACTCGTTGGATGTGGAATTTAATTCCGCATCCAACAAGTGTCTACAATTGAAATTTGAGTAAACCTATAAGGAGATAAGCCAAAAATACAATTAAAACAAAATAGTTTCTTTCTTTTCCCTCCAAACTAATTACATGTACCCCTTTTTAAATTTAAAGGATTTTGATTGATTTACATTTTATGCCATAAAAATTACATGAAAATTTCATGGGCACTTTTAGGCTGAAATTTCCTCTAATGCTATCAATCGTGTGGCCTCATTTAATGTCATGGGCATATTGATATGGATCAGAGAGCAATCTAGATGATTGATCAATTTCAATTCTATCCTTGTTTCCACACTTATTTGGAGGCTAGTTTTTTTACTCTAGTCCAATGGGACCTCCTCTGAGGCCTTAGGGATTAGGAAGGGCACTAATGGGGAGAGACTAATTGATATAGCGTATCCAAGGTAATCCACAACCCGCAATTAAAATATACGAACTAATTACATCAACAGTGCTATTAATAATCGACACAAAATATTCAACTGATTTTAGCATAGCATTTTCAAAAACCATGAGCAGTAACAGTGCTATTAATAACTGACACAAAGTATTCAACTAATTTTAGCACAGAATTTTCAAACACCATAAGCAGTGAATACTTACCTGTAGACTGAAGATGTGTCTAACTGCCAATTAAGGAACAATGACACTACTTGAATCACATTGACCACAATAAATTTTTTGGGATGACTCTCCACCCAACCGTAAGGGCATTACAAATCCATTCCACTTTCCATCTCTACCAATTAGCCATCTTCGTTCTTTGGGTTGATAGCCATTGCTCATTGTGATTGGCATCGTACATCCACATCCTTGAGTCAGGCCCCAAAACTTGGCCCCAGAGGTTGATGTAGCTAAAAGAATGATAAAAGCATATAAAGCCACAACGGAAAGAGATGTAAAAGGAAAACGATGGTTGAGACTTACAATAACCAGAGAAAACCCTTATGTACTTGGATGACTAGTATTCTCTTGATGATCTTTTGAAGTTGTTTTACCTTGGAGGAACCTCATACCTTTGTCAGTCCTTATTGTTGCTTGCATTGGATATGAATCTCTTGAAATCATCTACATAGCATCTTGGCGAAATTCTTCTTCCAAACTCATCTTGATTTCCTTTCTTGCTTTCACTGGAGCTAGAGCTCTGAAGGAAATGGCTCTCAAATTTTACCTTGATTTTTCTTTTAGTGACTTAGGGCTTTCATCATCTTTGCACGGATATAATCTTTTAGTCCACATATATAC
This sequence comes from Pinus taeda, assembly GCA_000404065.3. Lineage (NCBI taxonomy): Eukaryota > Viridiplantae > Streptophyta > Pinopsida > Pinales > Pinaceae > Pinus > Pinus taeda. The sequence continues at coordinate 11,680 of APFE031466064.1, read as the reverse complement.
ATTTTAAGTAATTGTTCTTCAATGAATCTTCATTGTCGTGTATTTCCCATTTGTGGGTATAGTCTCTTACAGTGCCCTTCTACTTGAGATGTACAAATTTGTTGTAGACATCATCTTCTTATTCATCGTAGAATCTTTTTAGCAAGCCATTCACAATTTTTTTCTAATTCAAAGAACGAGCATCACATTTGCCAGACCACCATAGGAACCAGTCATATGTTTTTGCTTCCAAATTGTTATATGTTGTCATGACTTTCTCACGTTCACCTAATAGTGGGTTTGATTCAAAGATGCCTTCCATTTTTTATTTAAACAACTCCCTTATGGTTTTTACCATCGTACTTGGGTAGCTCCTTTTTAATTTGTTGACAATCCTTCCCTAGAACTTTTGTATGGTACTCACTGCTTGTGAAGTGTACAAGCAGAATCTCATGATTTGGGGGGTTTTCACTATTTTTGAAATTTGGGAATTTGTATTGGCTCTTAAGCTTTTAAGGGATTTACAAAAAATGAATTCACTCTTCCTACTAGCTACTCCACTTTTTTCATCTTGTTCCTTAAGCCTAAGAGTTACTTCTTGTTTGTCTTCCTCTCTCAATTTTGAGAAGGCACCAATGATAATCAAAATCTTTGCTTTCTTGCCCTACATTCCTTGCAACATTTTTTCAATATTATTTATTTTATGGATCACTGCCACTAATTGTTTTTGAGTTTCAATTATCTCCTTTTGTCCTTCTCCCAACTCTGTTTGCCACTTTTCAACATTATCAAGATGATGGCATACTCTACCAAGCTCCTCTCAATATTTATTTATGACAGCGTCATCGTTATTTCCCATTTTGGGTCTAGTTTTTTTCTTGTGGAACCCACCCTTTTTTTAGTGATATTAATTAAACTATACAACTAATTATTATATAATTATTAATTAACTATAAGTAAGAACTATAAAATTAATTAATTATATAACATACATAATTAATTAATTATATCACTATGTAATTAATTAATTATATAACTATATAATTAATTATGTAATCAATTAATTAATTATATAACTTTATATAGTTATGGCTATACAATTAAGTATATAATTAACTGTATAAGCAGGGGGCAAGGCTTGGACCGCAGAACATGATGGTCAACAATGGAAGGACCATGCTTGGGCCGCAAGACGTGATGGTCAATGGGGGAGATAGGATGTGGGTCGTTGCGTAAAGGAACGACGGGTGACAGGACATGGTTGGGCGATCTCTGGTGGAAGGGGAATATATGTGGTCTTGTTGGCTAGGGAACAAAAGAACATGACAAACAGAGTTTTTTGCAAAAGAATAAGATGGAAACAAATACGATGGAACAGGGTATCACGCAAAGGGCATGTAGAACAAGTAGAGTACAAGATTGAACAAAGGCACTGCGTTGGCAGGAAACATACAAACAATGAACGAAACAAACTTTTGCAGTGGTAGACCAGCGCGCGACACAAATTGACTTGAAGTTGCGGCGAATCAATGACTATGTAGATGCAAGCAGAGGAACGACTTCTCTGATACCACTGTTGCAAAAGACAATATGCAACTGTGTAGAATAGATATAAATATATAAATTTCAAGTATTATTGAATGAATTGAATTGGTGATTAGATGCCTTCATGACAGTGTGCCTAAATAGGCAATAATTGGTCACAAAGGTTGAATGGTCATGTCTAATGACTTATCCCTTCATACCTGATAAATTTTCATTAATGTTTATTAATTTTTTATTTTTTTATTATTATTATTATTATTATGTTAATATTTTTTATTAATTATTTTATTCATAACACCCAGCCCCATGAGTGAGAAATTGCTACATCTTAAAAGGGACCTTTTATTGGAAAATAATAACAGCTTGGGCTCCTAAGTTATGCACCAAATAAAGATAAATCATTAAATTAAGAGGTGCATCAAAGGGGTGGAAAAAGCATGCTTAAGAAAGGGGTAACTCATGCCACCATATTTTCTCCCTCCTTACATCATTACACTCTAGATATTAGACCCACATTAGCTTGTCTCATGGATGTTGCATCTTCAATGAAGCCTATCCCCCTCCATGACCACCATATCACAAACACCTGTGGATTGATGGGTCAACCTGGGGCGTCATATTCCCCTTGGGGGTTGGAAACACCTAATAGGGTTGTTTACCTAATCATCCTTAATATAAGTGATCTTACTTGTCTTGATCTAGTAAGACATTAGAAGATGAGCTTTGTGTGAAATATTTATGTGTACCTAGGATTAAATATGGTCCATTATGATGCATTCATGGTTTTATGTCCCTAATGAAGTTGATCTCACTTGATTTTGAGAGGTTTTGTCCAAGTGGTATCACACATGCAGTAAAGATCCCTTGAGGGATGGTTTGACTCCTTCCCAACATCTTCCATGTTACCACTCTAGAGATGCACATTGGGATTGATCAACATCCACCATGCTTCCACACCTCTTAATGTGCCTCCATATGTTGAAATGTTGAGCTTGAAAGCTTGGTTGTTGGATTGTTTGATGATGTGCCTATATCGACCTGGGAGGCCCACAAGTTGGCATTGACCCTGTTTGATGGACAGTGCCTTGTTCTGGAGCCTAGATGAGGATGGTTGTTACTAAGATGATTTGGGAGGGCTAGCACATCCCTCTTTGATGTCAATGCTTGCCCTAGATGGTGTCACGTCACTCCTACAATTCATGGGAAGGTGATGTAGGCCTCCTTTTAGATGACATCATGGTGGAGGAGGTGTGTTTGCAGATTTACAGATGCAATTTGAGTTTTCTTGGAGTGAGGAGCATGTGAAAATTCCTAGATCTAACAATCTCAAGAATTCTACTGCAACTAGTTGAATCTATTTTACCTAGATTGTAAATTACATTACAAACTTATTTCAGATTTCTTCTTGAAATATTGAAGCACATTACTGAAGCAGCCTACACCAAATTAAATATGATTCTGAAATATAGAAACTAAGCAAGGAAATACAAACACATAGGACACCGTTCTTTTTGGACAAAAGTCCCCGAAAAAACCCAATGTGGGAAAACCGATGCAACAGTTCTAAGGGTTTATTATTATTAAGCAGTAGCAAAATCTAAATACATTGTTGAATACCTCACAGGGTTATTCAGTTACAGAGAGAGAAATACTGGCAAAAGTTTTATGAGATTACCTCACACAATCACTGAGAAAAAAGTCCCAGCTGATCCGGTCCCTGGCTGAGGTGCCCCTAGTAGGCCTTGCACTATCTCTAAGTTGTCCCAGCGTCAACTCTCCTAGGCACTACGTTACCCAGCTGGGGAATCGATCTACAGCCCAAAGTCACAGCTCTTAGCCTCCTGATCTCACACCCCGGCTTCCGACTACTGAAATTGAATCTGCTGCTAGATTTTCGACTCTCTCTCACCCTCTGCGCTGCCTCTACATGGCCCTGTTGGCCCTGCGTCAGCCTTTGCGTCTAGGCTACTGGATCACCCTCTGCCTCTCTCTGTTGATGATTCTCCGGCTAAGAAAATCTCTCTCTCTCCAGAAGCTATCCCTACCCCTCAACTACAAGAGATCTCCTCAATCGAATTTTCCTCCTGAGAACTTCTCACTTCAGAAAATCGATTTCTTGATCTCTCTTGGTGTGTTGTCCAAATGACCCTCAAGCCCCTTCTTATATCTTTGTGTTGGACAACCAACAGCCTAGATTAACTCCTAATCAAAGGCTCGGATGGTTTTGGCTTGATCTCCATCTTCTTCTAGAAGTTACACCCACGATTAGATTAATACCCATTAATATTTTAATTTCCCTAAGTTTAGACTTAAGAACTCCATTAAAAATATTAATTACTTTAATAAAATCATCTCTGGGTGGAATTTCCCAAAACAGTTTCTAGGTTCTTTGGAATGCATATGCCCAAGCCTCCCTACAAAATTTGATGCCTAGAGCACATCTGATGCTAGCCCAAATAAACAGAGCACTCTTGGACCATTGCCCCACCTAATGCATTATTGCCTATTTTGGAGGATGACACTATGGTGGGGATCATTTTTCTCCCACACCCTCGAGTTATTTTTGCAATATTGTTATGTTGTAGTCTAACTAGCCAAAGGAATTGCCTGGAAAGTTATGGAAATTCCGGTCATATTTAGAGAAAATCTAGCAAAGATTTTTGTAAATCCAAGTTATAGTTGTTAAACTTCAAAATTTTAGGTGTTCTAAACGTTTTTGATGGTGTTGAATCCATTTCCACCATCAAAAACACGATTTAAAAACTGTCTCTACAAGATTTTTTGAAATTTTTTTGCCCACATCCCGGCCACTTTTGGTCATTCGGGCAATTCCTCCGCCTTGTTAGACGACTCCTATTGTTATGTTTTAGAGTTATTTCAAGGTCATCTTGTGACATTTGACCTAGTTGAACACTCAAGTAAACTTGTTTTAGGGATTTTGTGTAAAATTAGTGAAGTGAGACTTGGTTACCCTCAGGGTTGCAAGAACCATCCCCCCCTTGGTTTAGGAGAAGGATTCACGTCTCGTGCGAATCCGCAAAAAAAACGTCGGGGATACCACATTTCCGCCCTTTTATGTTACTTCTTGGAAAAACGAAACCGCAATAGTTCCATGCGCGGTCCTGACAACCCAAACCATAGATCCACCACAATTTGCGACCAATTCTGGGAAAGGGCCAGATAATTCCACGGACTTAATTACTTTTTATTCTTTTTAAGCTAACGTTAGAGTGGGGCTTCAAGTGAGTTATGGGTGAGTTAGGCAAAAGAGAGGATGAGATTAAAAGGCATTTTCCCCTTCTTTTTTCCTCATTCTTGCATCTTTGGATAGCTTGGAGAGAGAGGAGATATCAGAGTTGTGAGAGGTTAGAGGAGAGCATGGAGGAGTGAAGAAGGAGGAGCTTGGAGGAGTAAAGAAGGGTTGCCATCGACAAGATCTAATGAGATAAGTGCAAACCCCAATTAACTCCCTCATTTTCTTGTCAATCTTGTTTGTATTTTTTCTCCTCCCTCTCGTATTGTTTCCCATTCTTTCTTCTTGCTCATTTTATTGCAAGTTGTCCATCTAGATTCTAAAATGATGTTATTTTGGATTATGATTCCACTTTTGGTTTTCGTGGTGTTGGTGGGGAATAGGCATAGAAGGGAAGAAGAGAATAGTGGCTACAATGTTGATTTGGGGTAGCATCGGATGTGCTCTAGCCACGAAGATTGGTGGAGAGGTTGGAGCACATGAGATCTCCAATACCCATAAAGGGTTTGGGCAGATTCTAAACAGTTCATGAGATATTAAAATAATTAATATTTTTAATGGAGTCTCTAAAAGTCTAAACTTAGGGAAAATAAAATATTAATGTGTATTAATATGAAACTATGTTAGAATGGTCCAAAAGACATGGATCAACCCAGATCTAATCTTATTCGTTGATTAGGGACTTAATCTCGGCCGTTGATATGTCAACAGGAAAAGTATAAGAGGAGGCTTGAGGGTTACTTGGAGAGCACACCAGAGTGATCAGTCATTCTATTCTCTAGAGCGGGGTTTGCTAAGAGAGATAGAAGTAGTGATCGCGAGTTGCAGCTGAGGGGCATTGAGTACAGAGAGACAGAAAGGCAGAGATAGTGCCAGAAGAGCAGCAAGTACGCAGTAGCCGCCAGGGCTCACGCAGGGCCATGCAGAGGCAGCCGGGAGCTGCACAGAGCCTCAAAGAGGCCAGCGTTGTTGACGTAGGGCCTCCTAAGGATGATGCAGACTCATTCAAGGTGACGCAAGGCCAGCGTTGGGTAGAGAGGGGCTGAAGCAGTGCAGAAAGGGCAGACGCTGGGGTTTCTGGGGCAGATTGGTGCTGAGGAGCTGTCAAAAGGATTATCCGGGGTTTCAACTAGGAGATTTGTCAGAAACTGAGAGGTATTACTGCCAAGGAAATTCTCTGTTGGGTAGGCCAATTTCGGCACCCCAATTGTACTCTGATATTGCTTAATAAGAAAACCCTCAGATAGCTGCACCGGTTCTCCCACATTGGGTTTTTTCAGGAACATTGGTCCAAAAATAATGGTGTCATATGGTGTGATTGTTTCTGTTTCCTTTAGTTGTTGATCTGTAATATGTTGAGCATGCACTACTGTGTATTTTCAGTATTTACATTGTAAATAACTTGTTAAGTAACATAACAAGTAGGTAGGAATAAATCAGATAAAGTGCATGGAGGGTTTCTAACTAAGTAGACTTAGAAACTTCAACATACAATATGAGTGACTCCTCCATCATTGCATCTTCTCAACACATTACAAATCTATTGAAAACAATCAATGATGGTTGTCCTATAAATGTGGTTCAAGTGATCATTAATAATGCAGTAAATTGTAAGGGACCAGGAAAAATCATTGAGCGGACTCATCCACACATCTTTTGGTCCAAGTGCTTGGTGCACACATTGAACGATTTTATGCATGATATTGTGAAGCATAAAGAATGTGGATGGATTGATCAATTTTACAAGAGAGAAGTGTTCGAAAATTGGAAAGGAAGAAAGATTTTCTTATGTTGATAATTACTTGTGATGTTCTTGTAGTTTTATTATCTTTTTGTATGTTCTTTTATCTTAGCTTCATCAAGCAATCATCAAAAACAAAGCATGAAGGTCAATGACACCAAATGTAGGCTCACAGCCAAGGCTAAAACCCCTCTATAGGGGCAAACCCAGTCAAACACTTCCACTAGTAAATCAAATTGAGATAGACCAAGACCTTAGACCTAAAAGACCTTCCTCCTCCACCAAGTCAACCTTCCAATATGATTCAGCAAACTGCAATAATCTCTTCTTGTCCAACAACTACAGCCCAACAATAACCCTGAATTTCGACCCCCAACAACTTCAGAATTTCGACCCAGCTACAATCCAAAACTTCGACCCCAGCGACTTCAGAATTTCAACCCAACTATAATCTAGAACTTCGACCCTAGCAACTTCAAAATTTCGGCCCAATTATAATCCAAAACTTCGCAGGTGTGAGAGATGGATTACCCAAGAACTCAATTTTCATCTTCCAGCTTCTTCAATCCTTCTCCAACAACTTCGTTATCGTTTTTTGCCTCCAACAACTACAGATCGAACTTGTTGAGTGAGTGTGCTCCAAATGAATCGAATCGTTGCCTTTATAGTGTTTGTGTGAGGTTGAATTCCCTTGATGAGGCCGACTTGTCCTTCTTGAGGTCGACTTGATGGAGGATACCTAAAATACCTATTATAAATTTAAAATAAATTTCTTTCTTGATAAATGAAGCCCAAGAAGGGCCTTTTACATTATGACATGAAAAAGGACACTTGACATAAGCCCTAGAAGCCTACAATGAAGGCTTTGACCTAAGAACCATTGACCCTTTAGTTTGATTAATTATAGGTAGATACTTTGTAACATATGCAAACTAAAGAGTTTGTATGTGAAGGTCAGAAGCTTGTCAACTTTGTGACAAATCCAAAACCTCTTGACTACTAAAGCAAGTTTCATCTCTTTGAATTATGTGGAAGAGCATCCATTCGCTTGTGAAAGAAATTATATATAGTACAATCACATCTCTCAATTAGAACTCATCAACTCACATACTTCTAATCTGAAATAAGACTACCTTTGGAGAAAGACTAGGTTATTCACTCAAGGTATTTTGGAGGCTAATCAGAAGTAAAAGGGTATGAACTCTATAGATGGAGAAAGACAACAAAATCTAAAGCAGCATCTTTGTGGAATCTCTGAATATGACAAGGTTAAGATTGTAATTAGTTCAAGATGGTATCTCTATAAATTAAGACCTAAAAGTTTGTGATCATACTCTCCTTTATGGCACAAATCCATGTAGGTAACACTCTACAGTAAGTCGACCTATATCAACGAAAAGGGTTGAGCCCCTAAGGAAAACCATTAATTGATATTTGAAGTTCATTATACAATGATAGAGACTACAAAGAGTTGATCCACTATCTCATACTCAAGGGAAGGTTTGAAGGACGAAGTAAAATAGACCATAGTCTGAAGTGTTTAGACCATTATATTTACCTTGCTAAAAGCTTGATGTTTGCATCTCAGAAGCAAAGAACAGTATAGTTGAAGGTCGATGTGCAGACCTTTTGAAGATCATATGAAGCCATAGTTGCAGACCTCTTTTGAACAAAATTGAAAAGAATTCTCATGGACAAAATTGAAGAATCAACTTGAGTTGAAGACTAAATTCACTATAAGCATATCTCCTGGCAACCCAAGAAAGTTATATTATGATACCATACTCAAAGGTAAAAATGGAGAACAATAAAGGTTGGACAAGTAAGGTTAAATAGGTATTAGGTACATCTATTTTTTTTTCTTGTAATTACCTATGTCAATTATTTTACATATAAATACTAAGTCTTCTAGGTCATGCTTCTTTATACTCTGCATAGATAAGATCAACGATATGTCAGCATTCAAAGTATTTCCTTACATAGAGTTGTTTGTGATCAATGAATGAAATGAACTCCATCTCATAAAAGGCTTGTTAATAGCATCTCTAGGGTTTTTGCAACTAACTCTTTAGTATGCTTGTAGAATTTGCAATTCTTAAATGCCAGATCTTGAAGACTTTGGAGAATCTAGGGTTCATAAACCCTAGCAAAGGTTTGAATTAGAAACCCTAGGAACAAAACCCTAACTAATCATTTCTACTGTAAGAAGAAGATCTAACTCTTGAAGATGACAGAAATGACATCATGCTAATTTGGGAACAAGGTCAAAACAAGAACTAAGCTTTATTAGCAAATGGAAGAATTAGAAGAACGTAGTAAAGCATGAAGATTTTTCTGAATCTTAATAGACAAAGAGAGCAGTTTGAAGTATGCATCAAAGAATTCAATTTGATGGCAGCATGAAAGCAAAAGACTTAGTAAAAGAAGAAGTTCACTTACCTCAATTGGCAAGAGGGAGTTGCAAGATCTTGGATGGATACAACATTACTTGAGCTAATTGAATTCAATTCAAGGACACGTCAATTGAGTTGGCAGTGTTGATGATGAATATAGATACTACCAATGGATGAATCTACTTGGAAGCTAGTATAACTTTTTGAAATAGCATGAAGCAAAATTTTGTTGCATTGTGAAGGAAGAAAACATGGAAGTTTGTACAATTAGCTATGAAGCAGTTAGGCTTCGTAAAATGTTGTGATGGACTATTTGATGACACATTGGATTCAATATGAAGATTGTCAAAGAACTAAGAAGGTCGAATCTCATTATGATTTGAGGCAGATAAAAGTCGAGAAACTACAATGGATCTCCACAGGACAAACAAGTAGTCAATGCATTGATGAAGTTCATTTTCATGGAAAAGGATGAGTATTTTTTAGACAAGCTTAGGCACGTGGATATTGTAGAGAAATCAATGCTAGTAGAGTTAAGGTTAGATTTCTCTTTCTTGATAGTTACTTGTGAATTAGGTTGTCTTCTTTTACTTCTTTGTTATATTATCTTTCATCAAACAATTACCAAATTATGTGTGTATGAAGATCACAAAAACACAAGACACAAGATGTAGGCACTATGCCCGGGAAAAACCCCTATCTAGGGGAAATCCTAGTCAAAATCTCTTCCTTCAATAGTTTTCTTAAGATAATCCAAGACACTTCAACCTAGACACGGACCTCCTCCAACCACCAAGCCACCCTCTCCTTCCAACAACTTCGACCCAGATCTTCGACCTTGTAGCAACAGCACTTTGACCCAGCAAATCCAAAATTTCGACCTTCCAACAGCAGAATCTTCAATCCAACACTTTCAGAATTTCAACCCCTCCAACAGTAAAACTTCAATCTAGCAACTAGCCCAGTAATTTTGCATAAGAGAGAGAAAGAGATAGCCCAAAACCTTTGACCTTGATCCTTCCAGCACTTCTTCTCTTCTTGGAATTTCGCACTTTTTCAGCCTCCTTCACTTGGATATCAAACTTGTGAGAGAGATGCCTCCAAATGAATTCGAATTGCTCGTATATATAGGCTTTAGGTATCAAATACCTTATTTGACTCAATAATAAACCTTTTTACATGATTCAAAAGCCCAAGAAGGGTCTCATAAAATGTACAATGACTCTAATGACTCAATATAAATTTTAGGAGTCCACAATTGGGACTTTGATTAATAAAATATGACCCAAGCATGAAACCCATGCTTTAATAAGTCATTGTAGCAATAATTAAAAAAAAAAAAAAAAAAATCATTCTTTTTATAAGTACATTACATAATGACTCAAATACATTTATCAAGAGCGAACCTAGTTATACATTCTTCAACAGATATCTCCTTCCTAGTTGAGAGGGAGTGAGGTTCTCCTCCCTGGATAAGAGAGAGTGAGGGTGGACACTGTGTTCTCCATGTGTCATGTACTATTGTTAGGACTAACAGTGGTAAGCCTAGTGCATGAACACGGGGAGGGAGAATGGTGGATTGGATAAGCAACAGTGACCGACATTCTTTGAAGATATGTACTATGACTAGGACTAACAGCCATAAGTTAAGTACATTGATCTAAGATAAGAATGGTCTTGAGGACCAGCACTTCCTAGTGTCAAGCATTGTGACAATGGATTAGAAAATGGTCCTATAAAGTCATACCTTGGGGAACACCCAGGTCGGGTATGTGCACTGAGATGTGATGGTGTCCAAATTTATGACTCCCAGCATTGTACTCTAATCTAGTGGAGAGATAGAGCTTACTTAAGTACATAGATCTAAGATAAGAATGGTCTTGAGGACCAGCATTTCCTAGTGTCAAGCATTGTGACAATGGATTAGAAAATGGTCCTATAAAGACATACTTTGGGGAACACCCAAGTCGGGTATGTGCATTGAGATGCGATGGTGTCCAAATTTATGACTCCCAGCATTGGTGATTTGACAATGCTAGTTATGATGATGTATTCATCATTGATGCTTATCAATCCAGATCTTTTCTTATATGAATATTTCAACTTGAAAATATCATATTGAGTCATTATGAATACCTCCCTAGTTAAGAGGGAGTGTTAAAGTTGTAACTAGTGTCGGTCTTCATAATGTAATGTAAAACTATCAATGATGTATTTATTATATTCATTATTATATTTTATTTTGGTTAAAGCATGTTCTTCATGCTTATAGAGTCAAAAAGAGTGAAAAGAATGTTACTTGAGTCATGTCCCTTTTTGGAAATTTACAAGAAAAAGAAATTTGAATTTTTATTGAGGTTAAGTCCACCAAAAGTACAAGTCGGCTTGAGCTTCCAAAATCTACCTATTTGACCTCTTGACAGATATATATATAAGACAGTTCGACCTATTTGGAGGATCATTCAAGTAAATAGTAAAACTTCCTAAATTAGCGAAGGAGAGAAATATTCCAAGTTGAAAGGCAAGACTACATAAGGAAAAATCCCACACACATGTGGAGGATATTTTCTGTGAAAGAGGCTGAGACTTCTAAGGCAGTTGCAGACCTACTTTCAGCCTCCTTGGTTGCAAACAATGTTACTTGGGAGCGGAAGCGGGAACGGGAGCTGGGAGCGGGAGCTGGGAGCGAGAGCGAAAATGGGAGCGGGAGTGACCATTTTCAGAAGCTCCCGGTTTGGGAGCGAATCCGGGAGCGATTTTTTAAAAATA
>APFE031466062.1:142714-174727 GCA_000404065.3 Pinus taeda | reverse complement strand
CTCGTATAGGGCTTGCAGATGAGAAGTTATTACAATCTTAAATGAGTTATAAAGGCTCTTAACTCCTGTCAGAGCAATTTTGACCTTTGGGGCTCACGGAGTCGGTTGAGCGGCTTTGACATAACTGCTGAATGACGTGTCTGTGCAACTGTAACTTCCTGTGTCTTCTCGGCCCTATCACCTGTGACTGCTGATGCTGCTGTTGTGGCTAAGTATCTATGCTGAGTTGGCTCAGCCTCTGTCTTCATACCTGCTGATGTGTCTTTTTCCTGCTGTGTATGAGATTCAAAATATTTTTTGAAGGCAAAATCGCAATTACTGACTTTGGTTCAATAGTAATCGTATCAACTCCTCCCATGTATCTGATGAAGGCAACTGATGTGTCAAAATTGACCACATGGTCTCATCAGCCTCTGTATACTTATAAAAGTGAGGGGGCTCATCAAATAAATGTGCAACTTCATTTCTAATAAAAAATAAATTATCTACTCTATCAAAAAGAATCTGCCGTGTTACTGGGCCTGCTTCTGAGGATGTACTAGGTGCCTCTGAAATCTGTGTTGCTGCAAAATTGCTTACTCTCTTGACATATTTCTCATGGGAGAGTAATTTTCCTGAAGGATCCAATAGGCTAGGGAGCCCCCTGTCCTGTAAAGCCATAAACCGATTCTGAAATTTATTAATATTAGCTTGCATATCTTGGGTTCTTCTTTCCAGGGTCTGAATCCGGTTTCTCAGTGTTAGGACTCTTCTGATTAGGGAGATGTTCTCTGTTTTGTTTCCAATCCCCATTCTTACCAGCTGGGAGCTTGTCCTGTAGTTCAGCACTTCTATCATCTTAGGGGCAATCTCAGGCATGCTGCCTAGAGATGCCCTTGCCCTCTGCATTTCTTTACGTGCTCTTCCAATGAGTGCCACTTGCATTCTAGCTCTTTCAACTAGTTCATCTTGAGTAACTGGCTCTTCCAGTGTGTTTCTTCTCCACTTTGGTTGGTTGGCACGTCTTTGAATGTGGAGCAAGCTCACATGCTCATAGCTGGAGAGTTTGCATTTCTGCCTTTTCAAGGATATGAAGTTGTTAGGGTCATAGGGCTTCCAAAGGAAGCTTTGTTTTAGGCCAAGGCCTTCTAGCATCTTGTCCGCCTCTTTCCATCCTTCTCTTTTGTTTAGGACAAAGTGGCCAAGTTGGTTTCTTACTTTAAGCTATGCCTTTTTGCCCCTTCCTGCGAAGTGCACCATATCGGCATTGCCAAATTGCCTGAAATATTCTAAGGCAAACAGTCTCATAGGCACATACCTGGCAATTTGTATGGGCGCAACTCACACCCATATATTCTGATCACAGTGAAGTGTTGGTAAAAGTACCAATCCCCTATGCTGTATCCACGTGACATCATCGTCTGACAGATATCGGACGATATCTGTCGGACATCGGGGCCCTTCCGAAATCCACGACAACCGTTGGATTTGAGGCGCGCGATCTGACGGTTATCGGGAAAGGAATATGCACGGAGGATAAAGTCAATGGTGGTTATTTGTCGGACGTCGGGCCCCTCCGAAACCCACGACAACCGTCGATCAGGAAAGGCTTGATCAGACAGATATCGGGCCAGCAAACTGCACGGCGGATAACGTCAATGGTGGTTATCTGTCGAACGTTGGGCCCCTCCGAAACCCACGACAACCGTCGATCAGGAAAGGCTTGATCGGATGGATATCGGGCCAGCAAACTGCACGGTGGATAATGTCAACGGGCGGCTTAAAATAATAATACGTATCGGCAACTGCGCCCGGCAGGACCCTTTGGGTTATCAACGATTTTCCATGGTTTTTTCAATTTTTCCTTTTTCAAAAATCAAATATGCCCGACGACATTAGGAAAAGGCGAAAAACAAAGGTTTTTCGTGATTTTTTTTGCTTAAGGAATATGAAGGGCAAAACTTAGGATAGGCGGGTTTGATGAATTTTTATGAAAAAGGCGCATACTGGCTCCCGACCTTAGAATAGGGCGGGGAAGGTGGATTTCATCAAATTTTTTGCCTTTTAGTGGTATAAGGGTTCTCAAAAGGGTTTTTTTCAAGGGTTTTTAGGCAAAAATGGAGAGTTGGCTAGGTAGATAGGTTCTGATGGAGAAAAAGGGTTAGACTTGGGTTCTTGAGCTTAACCAGATGTTAATCCAATGCCCTAGTAGTGAAACTTATGGCTATAATGCCAAGGAGGGGATATTTATACATTCTTTAGGGTTTATACACCATGGTGTTATAATAGTAGGGGAAGTGAAGCATAGGGAGCCAGATAATAGAGTTAGAGGTTAATATGGGGGGGAAAGTGTGAATGAGGACCAGTACTACTAAGTTTTCTTGAAAACAACTTAGTGTAAAGAGTAGATCAAAATGAAAAGAACTTTACACAAGAAATGTGGCTTCTAAAGGCCATAAGAACCAACATAAAGCTTTGAGTCTCTCTTATGTACACAACTTGTGCAGGGATGTTAGTAATGAGTGGTAAACAAAGGGAGAGAGGGAAGTTAGACATGCTCCACAGTGTTGTTTTGCTTGTTCTTGGTTAACAAAGTTGAACTTGGAAGGAACACCACTTTCTGCAACCCCATCTACCTACCCAACTATTTTGCCTAGCATTTTTAATTTCTTCTTGGAGGGTGCACTTGGACTTGCAAACCCCTTGTGTGCCTTTTCTTTTCCATTGGCTTTTTTGTTTTCATTTCCTATCTAGCACTACCCTTATTTCTTCCAAGGCCCCAGATTAAGCAGTTGGGAACCTTAGTTTCTCTGCCTAACTACTGATCTGCCAAGGTTGAACAGTTTGGACAGATTTCTTTCTCTATTCTACAACATAAATTGAAAACATGGCATGATCCAGATTAGACTGTTGGGTCATCCATCACAACTTTTAATGGGCATGAAGGCATGTACACACCTTGTCTTTTCTTGCAAATATGGAATCTTTGCAGCAGCAGAGTAGATCATATTTGGCACTTGAATTTTCCAATCATGAAATATGAAACCTATTGGTATAGGTATCCAACAGCTTTGTTGATGCAAACTTGGCTGGAGATCTGGATCATAGAATATCTACAAGTGGGCATATGTTTAACCTATTTGGAGGTGCAGTCAATTGGATGAGTAAGAGACAATAAGTAGTGACAATGTCAACTACAAAGGAAGAATACATGGTAGCCACTCATGCAAGCAAGGAAGCAGTTTGGTTGCAAATATTGTGTTCAAGTATGGGGTTAGTATAGCGAGCTATAAGGATAGACTATAACATCCAGAGCGCAATTTTCTTCACAAAGAGCCCTTCTTATCATTCAAAGACAAAGCACATTGATGTTTAGTATCACTTTGTGAGGGATACAGTAGAAGACAAAAAGGTGTTGCTAGTAAAGGTGGGCACTTTTAAGAATACTGCAGATGCATTGACAAAATCTGTGATGTCTGAGAAGTTCTCTTGGTGTAGAGAAACAATGGGCATTGTAGGGTTGGATCAATGACTAAACTCTCTTGAGGTCCCCTGTGGAAAGAAACAACAACTAGGAGAATGTTGGGCTGTGTTATATTCTTTCCATGACCTGCCTATGGTTTTGTGCATGGATTTCACACATGGTTTTGGGCATGATGGTTTTCGTTGAATAGTATTTTGTAGTTCTAGTCAAGGGAACTACAGTTATGTTCTAATTCAGGGTTAATGGATTGGGTTTTATGGATGCTTCGACATGTCTATAAATGTATTCTCACATTGAAAGGAAAATAATGAAAAATCAATCTAGTGGTCTCGGTTTTAGGATCCAAGGGAAAATCTCTGTGTATATTTGGTTCATGTGTTATGCTCTCACAATTGTTTATTTTATGTTGTTAGAATTCCAATGCAAGTAATTAGTGTGCAAGGTTAAAACCTACACTATCAATCACAAACACAAGTTCTTATCTAACCCTAGCATGGACCTCATCATCATCTGTAGCCACAGGTTTCCTACCAATCACAACATGGACCTTACCAATAGCCATCATTGCAGGTTCCCTTACAATCACAATAGGGACCTTACCAACAACTATCATCACAGTCACAACAAATACCCTTCCAGCAACAATATGGTTAGTTTGCTCCAAAAACTCCATAGATCCAATATGGTTACCAGAATCCATATGGTCAACCTCCTTATGTTCAAACTCCATATGTTCAACCTCCTTATGATAAACCTCCTTATGGACAAAACCCACCATAGTGGGGCCAAACCCAAACTCCGCAAGGTTGGAATACTTAGTTTGGTACATACTAGAGACCTTACACCCCATATAATCCACAACTTCCATTCTTGGCGACATTGGAATTGTTGTATGTGTCATGACTTACAAATTACCCAATATTGTACTCACCATATTGGCCCCTGGTACCAACTAAAATACCAAGTGGCTGTCCTAAGTTTGAAGGTAAATCTAGAGAAGGCCCTCAAGTGCATGTTATGACTTACCACCTTTGGTGTTCCTCTAATTCTTGGGTTGATGATTCAATCCAATTCCGTCTTTTCTAGCACACTTTGACAGGCACTGCTACTAAAGGGTACATCGAGTTCCCTCTAAGTACTTTCCAAGATTTCAATTCTCTGGCCATGGCTTTCCTCACCCATTTCCAATTGCCTATCTCATACGAGACTGGAACCCTTCTCTTAACATACTTGAAGCGAATGACCTCCACTCATATCTCTGATCATATCCATGAATGGAGACATAGGAGTCGTCCCATCAAATTTGACATTCCGGATCATCTTGTGATTGAATGGTTTTATAAATCGTTCATCGCCCCTATCGCTAAAGACATAGCCATGGGTGGATGTGTAACTGAAGAAAAAGCCATCACCTGTTCCCAATATTTGGATCTTGTCTATTCACAATCTGTCACATTGTATGAATTGTTATCTAGTGCCTAACGACCTTTGACTAGTCCTACATCCTCTATACCCACAGATTCGCCACCCATTGATGGTATCATTGGATTTGTGGCTTAGCTGTCTAGTAGTACCTCGACTGCTTCTACGAAACCTAAATCTACTCGAGCCACTACAACCTCAAATACAATAGACAACTCAAAGAATCATGGTAAAACCTCATAGGTAAATTATGTCCAGTCTATTACAGTAGATAAATCCTCTAAAGGAAAGAAAAAGGTTAAAGGTAAAACTAAGCAGGATACCCCCAAACAAGATTCCCAAAAACCATCAGTTGATGATTCATCGAAGCCAAAGCCTAAATATCACTGCCTTATTTGTGATGAAGATCATTACACTAAGGATTGCCCCCGACATGCTGAAGTAAGTCATCTTCTGAAAGGAACCACGAGGATTCCAATTGTCCTGAAGGAACCTTTCCCATCTCAGCAGACGTAAATGGTATACCAGCCCCACACTCAGACCTATGGGAGTTCTCAAGTGTTCATGAGTGGCTCGAAAACTATTTTTGTAGCCACCAAATCAAAACACTATCTGACTCCTTAAATACCTATGGTGGTGAAATATGCAACTGATATACCCTCTTCCTCCACTTCACCCAATTTTGTTCCTCTCCATATCAAGAAACCTAGCATTGATTCCATAATCTAACCACCTCCTAAATGTGTTCTTCAAAAATCATCTTATAATCCAAATGCACGAGATGCCCAACACTACAATTTTGTATAATATTTCGCTCAATAACCCTCGGTGATGTTAGACTTGGAATTCATTCAAACATGTCCATCACAAAGGAAGGCTTTTCTATCTTCCATTGGAGGAATGGATCCCACGGATTCCAACTTGATCACTTTTGATCTTGAAAACCATGTCCCTCGCCTACCACCTCAACTTGTGTTTCTCATACAAGCTATCATCATGGAAAAACCATTCACCAAACTATTTTTGATGAAGAAGCCTCTACATGAATTATGTCCATATCATGTTGTAAATCCATTGGTTCCCCTCTTCTCAACTAGTCCCTGAATACTTTGGAAGCTTTTGATGGTAGAGGTTTTTGACCATATGGTATTCTCATCTCTTTACCCATTCTGTTAGAAGGAAAAAAATGTCAATTTGGAAGTAGAGGTTGTTGAAGTAAATCTCAATTATAACCTTCTACTTGGTTGTAGCTAGACTCATGCAATGTTTTGTGTGGTTTCTTCTCTTTTTTGTACTTCGTTTTCCCCACCAAGGGAAAATTGTCATAATAGACCAATTGGCCTTCTTTTCCTCTGACTCTTCAACTAGTAATGTACCTTATGTTGGGAAAATCAACATTACTTATGAAAATGTCAGAGTGGGTCTTTTCAAAGACTCCTCCTTAATGGGAACCTTTTCCCTTCCTCCTCCCACCAATGTTGCCTCAGTTAACATGATCTTGTCTAGTAATGACCTTTGGATAATCCCTATCCCTAATCAGATTGATAACTTTGGTGACACCATGTCGCTTAGCCCCGTCAAACAAGCTTATAAAGTCGTCCTTATGGCTTCCATGACTGCATCTAAAACCAATGACCAATTTAGCATGGTCCTAGACTCATATTCACAATCTTCTTGGCTTGGTTCATCAGATTTTGAAGATCCTTTGAATGATACTTTCCTTACTGATGAAAGCATCGTTGAAGCCATGTCTCTTGAATAAACCCTTTGGAATGATATCATCATCATTCCTCTTTACTTCCTAGCCTTGGTGTGATTCCTACTTGTCTAGATACTTTAGTTTCCCCTGCAATGGTTGCTCCATTTCAGACACCCATCTTGGTTCACAAGGTATTGTCTAAAGGAAATTTGGGAAACATCTCGACAACCATACCCATCAACATCTTTGTGAAACCACGGATAGTTGAAAACATTAACATAGGGGCATCTTATTCTACTGATGACATTAATATCTATATGGCCATATTCAAATAATTTTGTGATATCTTCACCTAGAATTACAAAGAAATTCCTAGCATTGATCCAAGCATTGTGGTGCATAAGATCAAAACCTACCCGCATGTGAAACATGTTCAACAACATCTTCATCTGGTGCACCCAAGGAAGGTAGCTTCCATTAAAGTTAATGTTGAAAAGCTTCTCAAAGATGGATTTATTTACCAAATACCACTAACAGATTGGGTTTCCAATATTGCTCTAGTGATTAAAAAATAGGGAACCATATGTGTTTGTGTTGATTATAGAGATATTAAGTGAACTTGTCCTAAAAATAATTACCCTACTCCATTTATCGACCAGATTATCAACAAATGTGCTCGAAGTGAGATATTTTCCTTTATGGATGGATTTTCTGGATATAACCAGATTAATGCCCTTCCTACTAATCAACATAAGACTACCTTTATCTATCCTTGGGGAGCTTTCGCCTATAAAAACCTTCCTTTTGGCCTCAAAAATGCTAGTGTGACCTTCCAAAGGGCCATATCTTATGCTTTCCATGATATCAAACATATCATTCAACCATATCTTAATGATTTACCCGCACACTAGTCTAAACTTCAAGATCATCCGGCTCACCTACGAGCAATTTTTCTTCGCTGCCAACACTACAATATCTAGTTAAATCCTCATAAATATGTCTTTTATGTTGAATTTGGTCATATCTTATGGTTCGTAGTGTCTAAATAAGGCATCTGAATTGATCCTCTTAACTTGTGGAGGCCATTGTCAATCTACCAACTCAATCTTATTTACACCAACTTCAGAGTTTGTAAGGGAAGGAAAACTCTCTTTGGTGCTTCATCCCAAACTATGTTGAGCTTGCTAAGGGTTTTTACTTGCCTTTTAAAGAAAGGGGTCCCTTTCATTTAGGATGAAATTTCTTAGAAGTTCTTCTATGCTTTAAAGGCCACACTCATTAATGCACCTTTGTTGCATCCTCCTAATTACCATCGCGATTATTTCCTATACTTGGTCATCACTGACAGTACCATTGGTATGGTGTTGGTTCAAGACGATGAAAAAATAAATGAACATGTTATATAATACTTGAGAAGTAATTTATTTGATGTTGAGACTCGGTATGCCCATGTAGAGAAGTTGGAATTTGCAGCAGTTCATGTCGTCCAACGTTTTCACCACTACATACTCCTACACAAAACTATAGTGATATATGATTATAACCCCCATGACTTATATTATGTATTGTCAGTTTCTTGGGGGGGAAATAATCGAAATGGATTGTCATCCTATAGGAGTACGACTTAGATTTCACTAAAGCTAAGTCCAATAAATCACTAGTTTTTGTTGAATTGTTTTGTGACCTTCGCTCTTCCAACATCACTACTATTTCTGATGAGTTTCTTCTTGATGAATCTCTCTTCCTTATTAGCACCCACAATCCATGGTATGGAGATATCATCATATATCTCTAAACTCATACCTTTAGACTAGAGCTATCTCACTTTGAGCAATTTTGAATCTGGTACCAATCCTAACCTTATCACATTATTAGGGATACATTATACTACCTTGGTGTGGATTCAATCCTTCAATGGTGTTTGACACATGAGGAAGATGAGAAAGCTTTAAATGATTTCCTCTTTGGAGCCTGAGGTGGTCATATGTCAGGATATGTAACAACTCAAAAGATTATTCGCACTGACTATTTTTAGCCCACTATCTTCAAAGATTGCATCCTTACAGTCCAGAAATGTCACGCTTTCCAAATCTACAACCAAAAATAGTGAAACCCACCCACTCCCTTACACCCAGTTATGACCATTGGTGCATTTGCAAAATGGGGCATTGATTTCATGACTTGTAATGCTCACTCAGTCGGGGGGCATGGGTACATTATCATTGTCATGGATTATTTCAAGAAATGGGTCAAGGAGATGTCTACATACAATGTGGACGGTGAAACTAAAATTTTATTCCTCTTTAACCATTCCATAGCTTAGTTCAGTGTACCGAAAATCATAGTCACCGTCCATGGCTCCCATTTCCAAAATCACATGATGACAAAACTCACTACTCAGTTGGGCTTATGTCACAATAACTCAAATCCATATTACCCATAGGACAATGGCCGTTGAAGATGTCAACAAATGTTTTGTCACTATGCTTCAACGAACCGTTGGGACGCGTAAAAAGAATTGGCATCTTATGATCTTTTGTCTTGATGGGCATATCAAAATGTTGTTAAAATGGCAACTAGATTCACACCTTTCCAATTGGTATGTGGTCTAGAAGACACTCTACCCATCGAATGTGAGATCCCATCACTGAAGCTAGTTGTTGAACTACTTCCTGGTACTTGACCTTAGGAAAAACAGTTTCTTTACTTAGAATGTCTTAACGAGACTCTTCAAATTTCCACATTGTAACTGAGACTCAAAAATGACGAGTCAAAGTTCAATATGATAAAATCCTTAACCCTCATAAATGCATAGAAGGTTGCTTTGTCTTACTGTATGATCAAGAAAATGATAAATTAGGTGTTAGAAAGTTCAAACCCCATGTGGTAGGGACCTAGTATTGTCGAACACGTATTAAAAAGGGTGCATATTAGTTTGTTGATTATGATAGAAATGAGTTGTCTGAGCCCCACAATGGGATCTACCTTAAAAAGTATTATGCTTGATTTTTCAAAGATACTTTGTACATTAGTGTGTTTTCATTAGTGTGCAGCCTTTTCGTGTGATTGTTTTCATTTTTACAAACATGTTTTCCCTTGCTTCTCATGTGTTCCACTTGGTTTTCATATGTCAACGAACCCTATTCCTTATGTTGATTTCACTGATGATGATTGTCATAAAACACAAATTTTGTCTTCCACTGCATGGGAACTCTTTGCTCCCAATGATGAGTTAGTGAGTTTACAAGGCATATGTTTAGGATGTACAACTAACAACATAGAAGAATATAGTGCAGTCGTCGAACTATTGTCAAAAGCTATTGCTCTTGGTAATAGGGTGTTAGTTGTTAAACTTGATTCACAACTCATTGTATTACAATTAAATAGGCATTATTTTGTTAGAAACCATAACATTTTAAGGATGTATATGTGTGTTCATCTCTTGGAAATTATTTTTTATTACATAACATATCCACACATTCCAATACATCTAAATACATTGACAGATGCATTAGCTAACTATGTTTTAAATCAACATTTGCAAGATATGTAAATATGAAAACCATAAAATAATAGGAACATCACTTGCATAAGATAAAACATGTGTGTGTGTGTGTGTATAGGGTTTGTAAAATGTTTATTACATCAAAAATCAAAATCTATGTTCTGAGGCACATGGCTTCTCGTGCCTACATAAGTGTAGAAAATAAAACTAGAGGCATGGCTATCCACCAACATGGTTCTTATCATAGCATGAAATAACCCTAATAACTTGGCCCAACAACCGATGAAGTCTAGCTGATACTCCCACAGTATGCCTCTGATACCGGAGTGGCACATCATCAATAGTCACATACTCTGGAATGCCTCTCATCAAGGCCTCTAGGATCCGCTCCACTTCCACCATGGGATCAACTCCCTCCTCATAGGGTGCATCCTTGAGTTTCCATGCCACCCTCCTTGCTATTGCAGAAAACCATCAGGTCTCTCTGGTCCCACATCTGTAAAATATCACGTCTCAATATTAGTTCACATAATAAAAAATTATATATCAAAAATTTGAAAAAATTATAAAAATAGTTCTTTACTTGAGTTAGTCCACTGTGCTCTAGGTGGCAATGGGAGGTCAAGATCTCCCTAGAAATATGTCTTGGCATAGGCCCAATCATCTACCATGATGAGCTGATGACGGAGCCATACAAAAAATGTAGGTGGAAAGGACATTTGTTAACCACCTCCATGGCAAGGCATCAACTCTCCCCACCACAGTAATCGTGGATCCCTGGGTCCAATAATTTCCACCTTCACCCACTAATACCTGAATAATGGGACACACTCTAGAAATAATGTCACCAAAATCGATCCATAGCCATATTTTTTTAGTCTACAAGTCTTGCGCTTGGTGAGCTGGTGTTTCATATTGACCAGTAATCCTTCACACTAGTTGAACACAGTTAGACTAAGACAATCCACTACATACCGAAAGTGATATTTTCTTGCTTCATGTAGAGCTTGGGCTCTATCTACTTGAACTATATCATGTAGAATTGTTATCAATGGAAGATTTGTGACATTTTTTATGTCAATATTCCCACTTTTTTTTTGTGGGAACCTCATAAATGTCTAGCTATTAACATGTCAATACTTTATCCTCCAACATGGGAACTAGACAACTGAACTTGTTGTCCCCTCATGGACAAACTTGTGATAAAGTAGATGTCTCAAATTTCTATGCCAAGCCCTTGGTCCCCTATTATGAAAATCTTGTGGTTTACATCCCACCATCCTACCAAGTGTTGCAATAACTCCACCTAAGATCTAGTCCCAGGGGTATGGAAGAATTTGAGCAATCCACATGCCTAAAGATCCCTTATGAAATATGGATCCTATGATGCTTGATGGCCTTCTGCTTCATGACCTATTTCCTTTCACTCAATAGCCATTTTCTCTAGTAAATAACCTATGAAACATCAATGAACAAAGTTTTAATTAGGTCATACAAAGGAAAATTAGTAAAAAAATCAGCATTTTTGGAGATCTATTGAAAAAAATTACTTCACGAGACAAGCACGACTGTCTCTGATTTTTTCCATGCTTCCATCGCAATGGTAATGTTAAGCTTAGAGAGGGCAGCATGGTCCCGATGGGTAAAACCCATGCTGACTACCCTTGACTCAAAAAATTTTCAAGCCCTCATATCTACATATTCTACGGGTGAAATTACTTGAAATTAGTATTAAAATGCAGAGGAAGGATATATCTCTTACCTATAATAGACAGTTCATTGAACAGTGCCCTAGATTGATCACACTCCTCACTTGAAGATCAGGGGGATTTAGGGAAAAATATGCTCTCCAAATTACAAAATGATAAATGGTAAATTTATTTTTACTTTTTGAGTTTATTTAAACTTTTAGGGCATATTTTTACCATTTAGGGCATAGTTTTACCTATATTCATATACTTTTTCTTGAAACAGGTAACGTTTGTTCACATGTGTAGGGACAGGTTATAGCTAATTGGTGACAATAATTGATTTTGGATAAATATCAAGTTTCATTTTATCTCTTTTTCAAACTTGTAAAAAATAAATGAAAAGGGACCCCCCCCTGGAGTCATCATTCAACTCTTTGTTGACTCTCAAAATATGAAAATATTTCTGAGTACTTGACTTTTCGAACTTGTAAAATAAATGAAGAGATGTATACTCAGTATAATTTTAACCCTTTTCCAAACTAATATAGACTAATGTATGAAAAATGAATAGCTTGGTCACACGTGGCTAAGAGGTTCTCTTGAGTATTGTTTTCTACCTTTTTGGATTTGTGAGACTATCTATGAAAAGGTACCTCTCAAGTTTTCTTTTTGCCTCTTTTTAATCTCTCTAAACATGAAAAAGATGTCAAATTAACCCTCTTTCAGACTTGTAAAACTAAAGTGGCAAAGGACTTGTCACCATGGCGAGACTGAGCTACTCCTTCCTAGGGATCGTTAAAAATACTAGGATGGATTCATCCAAAGGATGAACTTATATGACAAGCAGATGGTATCCTCTTCAATATTGAGATTAAAAATAATGAGGTACTAGCTAGAAATAGTGGGGAAGAATGGAAGTAAACATATATCATGTATTTTATATAAAGGAAGCATGTCGCTCTTGAACATGACACTTGTTTGTATCTCACGTTGGGTTTGGGTTATCCTCGCTTCGTCACTTGCCTTACTGGAATTTTGGAATCCATTTTATGATTACATCCTATTGTTACAATGACCTCTAATCCTATGTTGAGTCAAATGCTGCGAAATATTGGAGTCTTGTTGTTGATATTTTCAAAAGAAGTATCATTTGCAATTTAAATCTCTTATGCCCATTTTGAGTTTTCTGCAACAATCCTGAATCACTCTTTCCAACTTTATAAAATCCTATGTTTCGTGTCGATGTTGTGGGTAACATTATGGCCCTCCTTCGATGGATCACTTCCTTTTGACTCCAACTAATTATCCAGAAAGATGATCTAGAAACTCCCTATCACTACCTTGGATCTTGCATGCCTAAATGGCAAGTTCTTTGCATTCAATGATAGGTTCACATCATTGGCCTTCGATTCAATGATTCTACAAGTGTTTGACTTCAGCTTCATTGTTCACACTTGTGGATTGTGTTTTTGTACCTTGAGAACCATCATCATTATTGGTGGTTTCTCTCATACTTGTTAATGGTTCACATCGTTAACTAATAATCAGGTGGTTTCTACCATGTTCGACTCTGACACATCTATTGACATGGTGGGATTTGTACTTTGGTTGGATTGAGACAAATATGACAACCGTAGATTTCGTCTGATAAATATAGGCTACGTGGAGTTATTATATATTCATGATTATACACATGATCCATTCTATTTGAATGGTTACATCGATGTCATGAATCCATACACATTTTCCTTTCTATTTGGATGGCTACATCCATGCCATGGATCCATACACATGATCCTTTCTTTTTGAATGGTTTATTCCATGGTATGGATTCATGTATTTTTATATGCCTACTCAGAGATGTATTATTAAGCATACTTGCATCAACGATGTCAAATATCTTATATCATGTTATATTTTAGGGTTCTGTGGAAGTTTTTTGCAGTGGTATGATCCAGATTATCCACAGTTTTTTGTTCATTCTGTCCTTGCCTTGACTTGTAAATCATTTCAACCATCACTTCATGTTTTTCCTTCATGATTTAGGGGGAATCTAGTATACAATATTTTGTCACACTCCCCGTATCGTATCCTGAAGTTTCAAAATGATGAAATTTGTCAGTGTATTCACCATGGAACATGTTTAGAAGCATCCCTGAAGAAAACAAGAAAAATTGCCTTGAAATAATTTTGAAGAAACTTGTCCTAAAACCTTTGTTTTAGGATCAACATGTTTTGCATCATTAGTGACCCGTGCTGGTGCCTTATTGCACTATACTGTCCTAGTGCTGCTAGTGCAAATTTTATCAGGAAAACTTGTGTTGAACCTCTTCAGGTAGTTTTTCCTAAAGTGAAGGAGAAGCTTCTCTTACTATAACTCACAAGAACGATGAGTTGGTTACACGTGAATAAGGCTTGGAATGAGATCTCCCATTCTTGGTCCTTGATCCTACTTTCATGGATCTTTCCATTAAGATGCAGAACCTATCCCTCTTTTATGGATCCTTAACTCCCTCTCCTTTCCTATAAATGAGATCACTCCTATCCACAACTGGTTGGCTAGTCCTTGGTTGCATTCCTAGTGTTGAATTATGCCCAAATATGACCCATTTTGCTAAGGGGAAAGCAGTGCTTGAAGGTTAAGGCTGGGAATTGGAAACTCACCTAAAGGAGGCTTCCAACATCAAGAATAAAGTGGTTGTAATTCTCCCTTTACCATCTATTAATAATAAATTATGCGTTTTCTTTCCATAAATGTGTCAACCATTGCTCATTTAGTATAATGCTCCTTGATCTATTATATGATTTATAACGGAATGGTTTTTGCTATGTATGCATTTGTTGTTTTGACATGATTTTCCTTGTAGGTAGTCATCCATAATGGCAAAGAGGAGATTGATATTGTAAGCGAAAGAATAAAGGACAACATCAACAGACATTAGCATCAAAGTGAGGTAGGTCATCTATCCTCCTTTGTGTTTTCTTGTATAAACTAGGAAGGTTTGCACAGACTTGTCTTTGTTTGTTGCTAGATCCTCCCATAGGACTATAGGGATCATTTATGCCCACAAAAAGGATTGTCTGCACAACACATCTTACCACAAACCTACACCTACATACACTCTCACAAGTGGTTTATGGCTTACCACAAACCTGCACTTACATAGTGGTTTCTGGCTTACCACAAACCTACATTTTTAAAGTGGTTTTAATATTACAATGAACTTCATGCAGGTACACATGACTTACAAGGCTTACAACACAAATGCAACTCATGGAGCTACTAGGTATACATACTTTACAAAGACCACTATGAAACATCGTATACTTGCTTACTAATACATGTATGTGACACATACTACATGATCATCATGTGTCTATTACATAAACTCACACAAACTTTCACTTTGTTGTCCATCATACTTTAATACCTAGTGTAGCTCCCACCACCATCATCTGATGCCATCTTCACTGCCATGTCTTCATTATATCTAGTAGTCATTTATTCCTGCAAATAAATGTGTCTACTATTGGAATGGGTAATTCAAACATAGACTCAAACATGTGACAATAGTTGGGCAGATTGATTTTCAAGCATCCAATATTTTCCACTAGACATATATCAATAAAATTTTACATGGCTTGATACAATCCAACTATTTATTTTAACCAAACATAATTATAACCAAAATGTCCCACCACATAAATGAAGGTCGACTTTCTCATTCCATGATTTTTCAAAGAATAAAACGTTAATGATAAGGAGAACAAAAAAAAGTAAAGAAGATTTGGCTAAATGATCCAAAAATACCATAGAAATTAGTTCCAAGAAGCCACAAACTTGACTCTTCAAAACTCCCTTGAACAAAATCAATTTTCCATTAGCAAAAATGAACAGATTGCTGTCATGCATAAGGTGGAATAACGGATAAATATTGTTCTCATTCGAATCCATCGATTCTTTAAGGAAAGGGAACTCGTACACCAAGTCACCTTGCTTCTTCGGGGTGAGTTGTAGCTTAATACCTATGACCATGATTTTCCCATCAGACATAATGTGATTGGTTTCATACCATTTCTTGTTTGCCAACGCCACTAGGATTTTGGTCAAATCACAAAAATAGGAGGGACTAAATACCCTGACAATCTAATCACTCCCCTTGAAACCACTAATCTGGACCAAGTAGTTGTCAAGGGCCATCACACTGGAAGAACACCATGTTTTGGTCTAAATTTTAAGGAAGCGGACCTGGTTCCTATGGAAATCATACTCCACATACTCAATAAAACAAGCCCAGCAATCCTTCTTTAGAAATTAATCAATCTGGAATTTCCCAAAGGGTAAATTGATTAAGCCTTGATGTAATGCCATTTATCTATAAGGGAAGGCTTGTAGATGATAGCCAGTTAGACATAGTTAGAAACAAAAATAGAGAGAGAGAGAGAGAGAGTTAGAGAAAGTTGGATAGTTAGAGAAGTATCCAGATTTCCAGCAGTGTTATGCTGAAGATGTGATTGAACCATTAAGTTTTGTAATCTTTCTCTTTGAATTAATGATATGAGTAGTGATTGATAAGTTCCTTTTGTAAATCAATGTCTTAGTTCTATAAGTTCTTCAAGCTTTCCTTGGTAGCTCGGAAAGGGAACACCAAAGCCATCAAGGCAATTTCTTATTATAGTTATTATGCATACAATTTTGTTTATGTGGTGTTAAGTATTTGATGTGATTTCAGTCATGTTTCATGTAAGTAATTTCTGAGTGACAGTTCATTAGTTTTACGAATGCAAACTTTATTTATTAAGCTACACATTTAATTGTAGATTGCTATTTTGAAGAACAAATAAAATAAGATCAGAGATCTCACCATTCACCTACATGTGTTGTTAGTGAAGACTTTTGTCATACACTTCTTGTACTAGAATGCAGAGCTTCTTTTAGGACTAGTCCTAGTTGCTTTGTTTAATGTTTGAATGCAGTGAATTGATTCTAGTGTAGTAATTGAGATCAGTTGCTACAGGAAAATGGAGTTAGATCCATCTTTATGTTTCATGAGCTTGTAAATGGAAAGACTTGTTACCTATGAAAGAAAATTTAGCTCACAGTCTTGTTAAGATTTTATTTATGAGTTTTGATTTCTGATCTTTAAATTGTGTGATGAAGTTAGATTAAAATTTGTGGAGTGAAGTATTAGTTTTGAAGTACTTCTTATTTATTCTATACTCATCAGACATAGAAATTTATCTATTATCGACACATATATTGTATCAACACTAATGATTACGAATCCCTGGTTCATAATCTAATATTGTGGTGATATATCATTCATATAATTGCCCCAATAGTGTGTCCCCTTTATCTTTGTGTCCATGATTTAGTCCAATGTGCCATGCTCACTACAATAAAGTTTAATCTTTATATGGCCAAGTGCTTTAAATCTATAATGTTTCTAAGATAAGTAGAAGGTATCGTTAAAATAGCTCCACATTAAAGATTGAGTGTAAGTTGAGGAAGAGTAAAAGGTTTAAGTCAAAATAATAATCACCCATGTCTTTCACAAATTGACATTTTTGCAATTGTAACCATACCTTGTCAACAAATTGAAGCTTATCTAGTATATGATGTTGATTGTGTCACTACCTATACTCGGTATGTTTCTTTCTTTCTTTGTGTATGACATTTTAAGCATGGGAGGCCCCTTATTATGCAAATTTTATCAGTAGAGCTACATAAATTAAGGTTAATGATTGTAAATGTAGGCACAACGAAAAAGGGTTGTGACCAGTAGAACTATGGAGAGTTTCATTCTAGTTGTGTTGAAGATAAGGAAGGTTTTCATCCGGTGTATGTAGATGCTTGGATTTAAACATTTCAATGATATTTAAAATCCTTAGTTTTATTACCTCTATATGTCCATTGTTTTGGTTATTGGAAGTAGTTTTTTTGGTTAATTTGGTGTCCATTGTAGACCAAAGATAGGATCTTGGCATCCCTATGAAAACAGTGGTCTTTTGTAGTAGACAAATAAACTAGCATTTTTAAATAAGAGCTTGGCAATGACTTCCATTGTGGTAGTCTTATTTAAAAATGAAAAAAAATTCTATCTTAGAGAAGAGATTAAAAAATAAAAATAAAATGTAATCATTTACATGCCATTGAAGGTAGACTTGACATAACATAATGGATAGAAACTCAAAAGGCTTATTTGGACTAGTTAGAGAAGTGCATAGTCCTCGTTTATTGGTTGCAAGGGATGGAATAAGATATAATATATATGTTGACATCCTATCAACCCTTTGGATGGTATAAGTATAGATATAGCATTGTCATTGTCATACCTACATCAAAATTCCCTACCAACGTACTATAGTGTGGTTCCCAATTCATCTTCTTTCACTCACATGAAGGAACATAAATGTGGCCCAAATAGCATAGAAGTCGTTACTAAATATGAAAGTATAATTTTTTTTATACCTACAATTAGTGCATGATTTGTACCAACAAGTCACGATGATTGTCTTACAACTGAGGCCATTCAAGTCTTGAATTTGTAAGAATTAAGGAGTGCAGTTAATGCCATAGTGAGAGTGTTGGAAATACTAAGAGAGGGGGTGAATCAGTATTTCATTACTTTTGATAATTTTTCACTTATTTTGTCTTCAAATTGAATTCACTTCACATAATCAATCATCCATAATCTATGAACATAGAGATTAATATGCAAATCAAAATTTGAAGAAGGAATACTTGAAAACAATTTTTAATTTATTATCATCTCTTGTGAGGACACCAATCCTCTATAAGCATCAGCTTACAAAAATTTCAGGATACAACGTATTACGGAGATGAGGATACCAATCCTTAGTAAGCACCAACTTAGAGTATTTTTAGGCTCCAACTTGAACTTAGCCTTTAACACAACAAAAGTTGGACTTTAAAATAAACCAAAACATAGAGATGAAAGTGAAAATAAAATTTTGAAGAAGAAATATTTGAAAACAATATTTAATTTATTACAATCTGTTGTGAGGACACCAATCCTCTATAAGCACCAAATTACAAAAATTTCAGGCTCCAACCTGTTAAGAAGATGAGGACACCAATCCTTAGTAATCACCAACTTAGAGTATTTACAGGCTCCAACCTGAACTTAGCCTTCAATACACTAGAACTTGAACTTCAAATCAGGTCTGAAATAGGCTTTGAAGACACCAGGACTTGGACTTCAAACTAGGCCTAAAATAGACCTTGAAATAGTAGAATTCAGCTATCAAATAGTAGACATTGTCCCTCAAATCAAAACTACAACTCAACCTTAAGACAAGTTTGAAACTCAACCTCTATATGGATAGAATTTAGCCCTTAAGATGGGCCTAAAGTTCTGCCTTCCTCACCATAACTCGACCTACTCGACCTTCAAAGACACCTATGCTCGACCCTTAGAAATAGACCTCAAACAAACTAGAAACCCTTCCCAAGAACAATTCCAAAAACCCTTCAAATGATGTGTCAAATCCCTTCCACATAAAGTTGCTTCAACTCTGCTTCATGTCCTTCCTTCTTGGTTCATGAGGTAAGAACTTCAGACCTAATACTTTTCTTTCCTAAACAAATAATTTAATGCTTGAGTTGAATGGTTATAAATACGTATTCTCATGCCTATTTATAATGCATCTTGATGTTGGGTTAGGGTTGACTGGTGCAATTGGAAGAATGTATAGTGAATATTTAAAAATGCATTTCTCCTCAATAGCGAGGAGTTTTAAGGCATGTCATATATTGTTGGAAAGGCCTCAAAATTAGCCTTCCAACCATTTATCCTATGATCCCATTTGAGCTAGGTAATTGGAGTAAAAAAAATCAATAGAGGATTTTGTGAGTAGAATTGTTTATAAATTTATCTTCTTGATCCATCACCTAAAATTATTGATTGACGACACATATTAGACCAACCGATATGGTTCATCATAAAAACAAAAAATGAAGATATTTTGATCCAACATAAGTAAAAAAAAAATCTAATAAATCAAAAATCAAAGACATTAATCGTTACACAAAAAAATACAAGAAATAAGAGTCAAATAATAATAAAAATAAAAATTAATAAATAATATAAATAACTATTATAATTATGCAAATATTTTATATATATGAATGATAAATTAGAATTAAAAAAAAAATCAAAAATACCAAAAATAAGGATCAAATAATAATTAAATAATAATAAACATTATAAATATATAAATATTTATATAATTATTACAAATTATATTATTATTATAATTATTTTATATAATAGTAAATATGAATTAGAAAAATATATCATATTAAACACATAAATAAATATAAATGGAAACTAAGAAAAATGGCAAAAAAGTCCCACTAACTATCTAATACTAAACTAAAACTAACATTATAGCCATGTAAAGGTAAATAAAATTAGTAGAAATAAATAAAAGGACATGAATAAATAAAATATTATTTAAAATCAAAAAGGAAAACTAAAATAATATAAATATAATATAAATCAAAGAATAATTAGATATTAATACTATTATAAATGTATAAACTATTTATAACCAGAAATAAAGAATAATATACCATTCCTCCAAAATTAAAGAAAAACATAAAATAAGTAAAATATTATAGTCTTTTATCATAAAAATATTACTAAAGAATAAAAATTAAGCCAAAAGAAATATAAATAAGGTAAAAATATTTAGATTAAAAATATTCGATTAGAATTTAAGGTAAAAATATTATATTAAACCTATTGGATTAGAAATTAAAAATTATCCAAACGGCAAAATAAAATGAGTTAGAGGTTAAAATAATAGGAGAATAAAATGAAATAGAAAGAAAAAGTGAAAAATCAAAATTAAATTAAGAGGAATGTTGAGAGGAAAAAGTAGGAATTTATTTTTTTTATTGATTCTCGAGACATTATCTCTATTAATATTAATTGCAGTTCGCTTTTCTATCTCAATGGATTCCCTAAATTTTTTGTGGTGATAATATGAAATATTAGCAAGGACTAAATTATCTTCAGTACGAATATGATGCTTGGTTTTTGTTGAATGCTCAACAAGAGCCGAAGAACAAGAGTCATTATGCCTAAAGTTCACAATGTGCTCATGAATTCTATGCTAGATAGAACAACTTGTCTCACCCATAAAAGCCTTCCCACAAGAACACAGGATCATGTAAACCCCTTTAGTGTTAAAGGGGTCAATCTAGTCCTTGACAAACCTAAGGGAAGACCGAATAGTGTTAAGCGATTTAAAAGTCAAAGAGATATTACTCTTCTTAAGAATACGAGAAACCTTGTAAGAGGTTCCTTGAATAAAAGGAATATGAATAATGGCAATAGGATTGCTAGGATCAACCTTAACTCTAGGTTCTTTTGCCGCTTTTTGGAAGTCTTTTAGGCCTTAATTCTTACTATAACCATCGTTTGTGAAAACCTCTAAAATATGAGTTTTCTCATCATTGATATGAATATCATCAAAATTCCTAAGGGCTCTGGCAGCAAAGGTGTGTAAAACACCAATAGGGTATCCAAATGGGACCTATTTATACTTTGGTTGGGTTATTTTAACAAAATATATTATATCTCCTCATTCCTATGGAATTAAAGAGAATGCCATATACCATTGGAAAAATCTTAGAATGTTTTATTTGACTATGTAATTTCCTCTTTTATTTGGATATCATTTGACATCAATAACAACCATTGTTGACAATCTCCCCCTTTGTTATTGATGGAAATAATTTGATATATGTGTCTTCTAATAGTTTCTCCCCCTATATTCATTCTCTCCCCCTTTCATATCAGTAGAAAATCATGTTCCCCATGAGTTTTTGCTTCCTTTATTAAGATAAAGGAGAGATCACTCCCAACTTTATATATTCAAAAGTTTCATTGGGCAAAGGTTTCGTAAAGATGTTAGCAATCTATTCTTTGGTGCCAATATATTCCATTTTTTAATTTTTCTCAGTGACTTGTTCTTTGAGGAAATGATACTTGATTGGAATATGCTTTGTTTTTGAGTGAGTGATAAGAATTTTTGAGATATTTACTGCACTAGTGTTGTCGCAGAAAATAATAATGGGTTGATCATATTCCACTTTGATGTCCTGTAAAGTTTGTTCTATCGTAAGAACTTGGGTACAACGGTATGTTGTTTCTACCTATTTGGTTTCATCTATAGAAAGAGAAACTGATGATTTATTTCTACTTGACCAAGATACAAGGCAACCTCCAAAGAAAAATGCACTAACGCTAGTGTTTTTCCCATCATCAATTCTACCTACCTAATCAGCATCTATGTATGTGGTTAATGTAAAATATGTACTATTGGGATACCAAATCCAAAAATAGAGTGTGTCCTTTAAGTATTGAAATATCCTTTTTTCCACTAGCATATGTGATTTATTTAGTGCTTATTGAAATCTTGCAACTATTCCAAATGTCTACATAATGTCTGGTCTCAAGGTTGTCAAGTATAGTATACTCCCAGTCATATATCTAGAAAGTGTTGGATTAATTTTAGGAGATTCATCATCCTTGCTTAACTTGCATCCAGTAATCATAGGGGAAGTAACTAGTGTGCATTCATCCATTCCAAAATGCTTGACAATATCCTTAAGGTATTTTTTTTTGGAAATGAATATTCCTTTCTCGGTTTGAGAAACCTATAGTCTAATAAAAAAGGGTGATTCTCCAAGCATTGACATTTCAAATTCCTTTGACATTTCCTAAGAAAATTTATGACTCATATCATCATTATTTCTTCCAAAGATGAGATCATCCACATATACAAGTGAAATCAATAAGTTGTCCTTTTATATCATGATGTATAGATCATTGTTTGGAACCCCCTCTTTTGAAACCTAGTTGTTGAAGATAATGAGTAACCTAGCAAACCAAGCTCTTGGAGCTTACTTTAACCCATAAAATTCTTTCTTCAATTTGTACACAAAGCCTTTATTTTCGGAAAAGTCAAAACCTTCTATCTATCCAATGTATACTTCCTCCTTTAAGTCTCCATTTAGATATGTTGATTTAACATCCATTTGATAAACTTTGAAGCCTTTCGAACACACAAATGGAAATAACATTCTTATTGCTTCTAGTACGGAAATTGGAGCAAAAAATATGGAAACTAGAACAAAATTTTCTTCAAAGCCAATTCTTTCAATTTATGCATAGCCCTTATAAAAAAGTCTTGCCTTGTTTCTAATAATTTTTTCCTCTTCATTCATATTGTTTTTAAATACCCACTTAGTCCCAATTATGTTTTTTATCTTTCGACCATAGCAAAATTTCCTAAGTTCCATTTTTCTCAATTTGGTTCCATTCTTCTTCCATAGCATTTAGCCAATGTTGGTCCTCACTTGCTTGTGAAAAGTCTTTGGTTTTATTTTGGATAGCAAAGAAAGATTGTATTTTCCTAATGAATTGGTTATTCTTCTTCGAATTTGTATTCTTACATCGACATCTCCAATAATTTGGTTCTTTGGTTGATGTTTTTACAAAAATTTTAAAGTTGACTTGGATGCAGATTCTTCTTCCTTTTCTCGTTTTTTCTTTGTGGTAATCTCTTATTAGTCTACCTATATGGTATCTTTTGAATTCTCATTTGTTGCTTGTACTTTTTTGTCTATCTAAGCTTCATATATTCTTATATCAATATATTCCACAACTTTCACACAAAAATGGGGTGAAAAGAGAGATCATGAGTATGTCCTCACAAAGTTCAATGCTATAAGGAAGAA
The DNA here is from genome assembly GCA_000404065.3 of Pinus taeda. Taxonomy (NCBI): domain Eukaryota; kingdom Viridiplantae; phylum Streptophyta; class Pinopsida; order Pinales; family Pinaceae; genus Pinus; species Pinus taeda. The sequence continues at coordinate 151,171 of APFE031466062.1, read as the reverse complement.
GCTAGAAGAATATATTTCCGAGTTCATAAAAAGGTTCATCAAGCAATATAATAACTTTCATGTTGAGATAAAGCATCCTCATGTTGTTTCTCGCGTAGTATTTGTGGGAGCCTTTGAATCTGAATTTGGTTTTACCATAAGAGAGAGGAAGTGTCGCACTTTGGATCAACTCCAAGTTGATGCTCTTGAGATAGAAGAAAAATTCACATCGACAGGGAAGTCAAGAGGAAAGAATGGACCTACTGAGAAGAAAAAGGGGAAAGAGGAAACATCCTCCACTGGTCAAGCTAAAGAATTACCAGATATGAAGTGGGAGGAAATGGATAAGTTGATTAAGATTTTATTGCATAAGGTGGTGAAGCTTGAGCTTGAGAAGAAGAGTCTCCTGAAGCAAAATGTTCAAGGTAACAACTGAGGTTATCACCTGCAGTATAGAAGACCATCATTTCAGATACTTCAAAGGGAAAGAAAATATTAACTCGATCAGATCCATCCTCCTCTATATTTAGAAGATGATCCTGATGAATAACCATTGGATACGCATTCGATGCAAGGAAACTTGTATTCCTCCTTCTCTGAAGGAGAACAGGAAAACATGGTTCACCAAGGGATATGTCATGATAGAGAATTAGTAATAAATGAGGAGGACATAGGCAATTATTGTTTCATGCAAGCACAGGTACATCGAAGGTATGATCTAAGATATTCAAGAAAGAGGTCGAGGAAACTTGAACAACAAGAGGGAACTACTCCCCAGGATATTCCCCAATGCCAAATAAATGGAAAGGGAAGTTGAATCCTAACTCTTCCAAGGTAAAAGTCTTCTTAAATAAGGAATCCAATAGCTTTGAGGAACACACAGAAGAGAAGGCACCTGTTCTGATGAAAAATATTAATGATAAGGAAAGAGAAGTAGAGCTAGGAGGCATAGAGAAAGGTCAATCTGTATTCAATCTTCAGAAGGAATTTGAAAAGGTAAAGATTCACGTTCCTATAATTTAACTTCTAAAACAACCCACTTATAAAGCCCAAGTCTCTCAGTTCATGCTTCCATCCACCTCAGAACCAACCCATGATTGTTTAAAGCTTCAAGGAGAAATACCAATGGTTTTATTTGGGCCTCATGTTGAAGAACTTGATCCTTCCACTACACCCTTCTATGTGACCCTGGTAATTCATGACCTCTTATTGCATAACTGTATGTTGGACTCTGAAGCCCTGCATAACCTCATGCCCTTATCTTTGATGGAACAACATAGCTTACAAATCACTAGACCCTATAAGGACCTATACTCCTTTGACTCTAACAGGGTCAAATTCTTAGGAATGATAAAAGATTTGGTGGTGAGCCCGGCTCAAATCCCTGTGAAGAGCATAGTGATGGACATAATAGTGGAAGATATTCCTCCTCAATTCTGCATGTTCCTATCTAGTTCTTGGGGTTCCTAGGTGAGGGGTTCTATTAAATTATATCTAACTTATGCCACTATTCCCATTTTTGGAGGAAAAGAAAGGAGGTTGTATAGAGAGTCCAAATTCGTAAGAACTGTCACCCTCTTTGAAGGTTCTAATAATTCTCTTATGCATGGAAAAGAAAGTGACCTCTCATGCCTATTGCTAGAAGAAGATGAGACCATTTTAGAACAAACGCAAGTACATATAACGATGTAGTTAGATGACCAACACAAATATAAAAACAAAGTATGGAAATTATACTTTGATGGAGTGAATTCCAAAGAGGGAAACAAAGCAGGGGTGTTGTTGGCATCTCATGAGGGTATATTGATACTTCTTTCATTCAAGTTGGAGTTCAAGGCAATCAACAATGTTGCAAAGTATGAATCATTTCTTCTTAGGCTGCAAACAACAAGGAATATGAATATTGAATGCTTAATTGTGCTTGGAGACTCAGAGCTAATTGTAAAGCAGATCAAAAACACCCCAGATTGAAGACTTACCAGAATGAAGTATGGTATCTAATTGATAACTTATTCCTAGCCTTTAACATCCAATTTTTTCCCAGGAAAGGAAAAAAAATGGCTGATTCCCTTGTTGTAGCAGCAAGAAATTTCAAACCTCCTCAAAATCCACTCCTCAAGTATGACGTGGAGGCCAAACACAAACCCTCCATACCTGATAATGTCAAGCACTGGAAAGTATTTGAGGACAATGAGCAGATCACATGATTTGTAGAAGTAGTTGGGGAGTTCACTAGCTCAACTATTGATCAAGGAGAGAAAAAAGAGGCAGATCAAGAGCCAACTTCTTGGGAAGGCACAATGGTTGGATAGAAAATTATACAACTGAAAGGGAATACTATTCCTTCTGGACTAGTTCTACTAGAAAGATTATTTAACAATAATGATGTAGCCTCCAAACCAATGGCTCTGGAGATGGACCAACAAGTAGAATATTGCAATATTGGCTCAAAATATGAACCTAGATGGTCAGACTGTCAAAAGGAATCCCCTCACAATATAAACAAAGGTATTTAAATCTCTTCAAAATGTATAAGGATGTTTTTTCTCGGTCTTATGAGGATTTAAAATCATTTGATACTAACATCATACAGCATAATATTCCTTTAAAGAGTGGAATAAAACCATGCAAGTAGAAGCTCAGGTGGATTAATCCACTCTTACTCCCCTATATTGAAAAAGAAGTGAGGAAACTTCTACAGGATAAAATCATAGTGCCTCTAAGGTACTCAGAGTGGGTGGCCAACTTAGTCCCAATCTAGAAAAATAATGGAGAAATTAGGTTATATGTAGATTTTTGAAACCTTAATAGGGCATCGTTGAAAGACAACTGCCTATTTCCTAATATGGATTACATATTGCAAAAGGTGGTTGGATGAGTTAGAATTTCCATTATGGATAGGTTTTCTAGTTACAACCAAGTGGCAATCCACCCTGATGATCATAAGAAGACTACTTTTACCACCCCTTGTAGAACTTTCATGTATTATCACATGCCTTTTGGTCTTATTAATGGATGGGCCACATTTCAAAGAGCTATGGATATAGCTTTTGTAGGGGAGAAAGACAAGTTCGTAGTGGTATATCTAGATGATATTACAGTCTTCTCCAATACCGATGAATAAAACATCCTCCACTTGAAGCTTACCTTTGAGGAATGCAGGAGGTATGGACTATCTCTATATCCCAAGGAATCTCAGTTTTCCCTGAGTGAGGGGGAGTTACTGGGACACATAGTAGCACAAGAGGGAGTGAATATTGATCTTAAGCGAGTCGAAGCTATCAGTCACATTCCTCTACCCATAAATAAGAAGGAGGTCCAAGTTTTTTTTTTGGTAGAATCAATTTATTGAGAAGGTTCATACCCAACTATGCAGAAATAGTGAAAGGTATTACAGATATGCTAAAAAGGGAAAATGAAGTTAAATGGAGCCTTACCTCTCGTGATTCTTTTACTATAATTAAATATGATTTAGATGAAGCACCGATACTAGTCATCGATGACTACTCCACACCTTTTTATATATTTTCTTTTTCTTCTCCACATACTATTGTTGCAGTTCTGCTACAGAAGACTAAATATGGTTATGAGCAGCCCGTCACCTTCTTCAGCCAAGTCTTGAGGGATTTTGAGCTGAAATATAACATCTTGGAGAAACAAGCCTATGCACTAGTCAAATATTTGAAGGCATTTCGAGTGTATGTACTATAGTCAAAAATCACAACATTTGTCCCAACGACAGTGGTCAAGGACATCTTTGTGCAAGGAGACAATGAAGGGAAAAAGGGTAGGTGGATAACAAAGATATAGTAATATGAGTTAGACATAAAGCCTACTAAGCTCATCATGTATATATGTATAGATAGATATATATATATTGTAACATTGAAAGGAACATAATGAAAAATCAATCTGGTAGTCTCGATTTTGGGATTTAGGGGAAAATTTTTGTGTATTTGTTTTGTGTTTCTCTCCATTGTATATTTTTTATTTTTAAGAATTCGTTTATAGGTAATCTATGTACAGGGTTAAACCCTACATTTGGTATCAGAGTGAGATTTTGGCTTCAAGGGGATTCATTTGTTGCTAAGGGATTTTGCTTGGGCCTGTGATAGACCTTGTTCAGTGGGACATCTGCAGGATCAATTCTTCCATTGAAAGAAGATGGCAAGTAGTTGAAAGGTAGAAATCTAGAAACTCATTGGTCAGAGTTTTGAGTTGTGGAAGCTTAAGATGGAGGATCTACTGGTGGATAAAGATCATTGGATCATAGGAGATTCGAGTACTAAACCAACGACAATGTCAATTGAACATTGGGCAAAGTTGTATTGGAATGCAAAGTGCACAATACAGTTGTGTATCTCAGATTAAGTATTATTGAATGTATCAGGGGAAGCTATGATGAATTCTTTATGGGATAAGTTAGGGAATTTGTACCAATACAAGCCTCTGGTGAACACATTTCTCCTACAAAAAAAGTTTTATAACCTGAGGATGAAGGATTGAAAATTAGTGACAGAGCATCTGAACACCTTTAATACTATGCTAAGTCAGTTGTTATCTGTTGATGTTAAAATTTCAGATGAAGATAAGAGCATTAGTTTGTTGCATTCTCTAACCAATTCATGGGATAGTCTGGTTGTTGCAATTAGTAATACAACTACCTTGAAGTTTGATGAAATAATCTCATCCTTGATGTCGAAGGAGATGAGACAGAAAAATATGGAGAGCCAAAATGGAGATGCTTTGTTTGTATAAGGACGATCCTAGAATAGAAATAAAAATAAGTCCTCGAGTGGGAGATATAAATCTAGAGGGATATTTAAATCTCCAGGAAAACCTATAAAGTTATGTTGGAAATGTGGAAAGGAAGGGCACTACAAAAAGGAATGTAGATCTAAAGATCCTAGGAAAGGAAATGGATATGATGATCCTCTTTCTGTAGAGGTGAAAACCACCTAAGATGAAGGTGTTGATTTGTACTTGGTTACTCTTCAAGTACACGTGTAGATCATGAGGCATGGTTTGTTGACTCAAGTGCGTCTTTTCACTTCACTCCCACAAGGAGTGGTTCTGTGATTATGAGAAACATGATGGTGGTGATGTCTTCTTAGGGGATGACAAGAAGGCTAGAATCATCGAATGCAGGAAATTCAAGTTGAAGTTGCAAGGTGGAATAATTAGAAGACTTCCGGATGTTCTGCATATTCTTACATTAGCCAAAAATATGATTTCTGTAAGAAATATGGATGATATATGTGTAAAAATAGTGTTCGAGAAAGATAACTGCAAGATGGTTCAGGGAGCACTAGGATTTAAGTGGGCAGTTTGGATTGGAAGTCTGTACAAGATTTTGGGTACTATGGTTATTAATGGGTGCAATAGTTTTGTGGTTCCTGAAAGTGGAGTAGGAAATATAGTGGTCTCTGGAGAAAACAATGTGCTATCGCATCAAAGGCTTGGACTTATTAGAGAGAAGGGCCTTTGAATACTTCATGGTAATGGTATGGCATAATGCATGTCTAATTTCTCTCTATATTTTTATTTTTGTGAACATTGTGTATATGGGAAGTAGAATTGGGTGAGTTTCCCCTTTGGTGCTAAGAGGGTGAAAGGGATATTAGAGCTTGTGAATAGTGATGTGTTTGGACTTGTGTCAGTTCCATCACTGGGTAAATATGTGTACTTTGTATCATTTATAGATGACTTCTCAAGGAGTAGATGAATATATTTCCTTAGGAATAAATCTAAAGTCTTTGACAAGATTAAAGAATTTAAGGCTCTAGTGGAAAACCAAACAAAGAAGAAGATAAATGTGTTGAGGACAGATAATGGTGGAGAGTTCTGCAAGAAGGAAATCGAAGAGTTCTATAAGAAGTGTGGTATAGCATGACATAAGACTACTCCATACACACCTCATCAAAATAGATTTTCAAAAAGAATGAACAAGATGTTGATGGAAAAGGCAAGAAGCATGCTTAGTGGTGTCAAGTTAGGACATGAATTCTGGGCAAAGGCGATGGAGACTGCATGTTACCTGGTTAATAGATCACCTTCATCAGCGTTTGAGGATAAGTCCCCACATGAGGTATGGACTGGTAAGAAACACTCTCTTTCACATCTGATTGTATTTGGTTGTGATGCATATGTACATGTTCCAAACGAGAAAAGAACCAAGTTGGACAATAAATCTAAAAGGTGCATCTTTATTGGGTATAAGGATGGTTTAAAAGGTTATAAGCTTTGGAACCCAAAAATAAGGAAGGTTGTGTACAGCCGAGATGTGGTGTTTAGAGAGGTGAAAGGTGTTATTAAACATGAATTCCTACCAAAGGAACCTAAGAAGATATAGTTTTAGCTAAAGGAGGAAGAATAGGACTCTAGAACATAACAGGAATCAAAAGATCAAGAGCCACAAACTCCAGTTATGAGAATATTAGTTCGAGAAAGAAGGTAGCCAAAAAGGTATAGTCCATGTGATTTTTGTTCAAATTTTTCTTTACCTATTACTGATGATGATCCCAGAATGGTCAAGGAGGAAGTAGATTCAGAGGATGGAAAACTTTGGAAACAGGCCATGGTTGATGAAATGGCATCTTTGGAAAAAAATCAAGGCTTGGTAACTGGTGGAGTTTTTGGCTTGAAGGAAACCTATTGGAAGAAAATGTGTGTTTAAGAATAAGGTGAATGCAAAAGGAAAGGTGGAGAAATACAAAGCTTTATTAGTATAAAATGGTTATTCCTAGGTGTTGGGAATTGATTTTGGTGATATTTTTTCTCTTTTTGACAAGGTAGCATCTATTAGAATACTTTTATCTCTTGTTGCTTCTTTTGATTTTGAGGTAGAAGAGATGGATGTGAAGAAAAAATTTCTTCATGATGATATGGAAGAAGAGATCTACATGAAGCAACCTGAAGGCTTTCCAGTGAATGGAAAGAAATATTCCGTATGAAGGGTTAAAAAGTCTTTGTATGGGTTAAAACAGTCACCAAGGATGTGGTATAAAAAAATTGAAACATTTATACGGGGACTTGGCTTCATCATAAGAAAAGTGGATCACTATGTGTATTTTAAATTAATTGGTGACCATGTTATTTATCTGGTCTTGTATGTGGATGATATGTTGCTGATTGAAAATGACAAAGAAATTATCCAGGATTTGAAGACCCAATTTTCCTCCAAATTTGACATGAAGGATCTTGGTGCTGCAAACTATATTTTGGTCATGGAAATTAAATGATATCGGACAAAGAGGAAGCTCTGGTTAAACCAGTGGAAGTATGTCGAGACATTACTGCAGAGGTTTAATATGCAGGATAGTAAATCGGTTAAGGTTCCTATTCCTATAGGTGTAAATCTATATGTTGAACAATGTCCTAAGATATAAGAAGAGGAAGAGGGCATGTCATGTGTTCCATACATAAGTGTAGTCAGTAGCCTGATGTATGCAATGTTTTGTATTAGACCAAACATTGCACATGCAGTGAGACTATTGAGCAGGTTTATGTCAAAACTAGGGAAGGATAATTGGAGAATAGTGAAGTAGTTTTTCAGGTATTTGCATGGAACTAGTGATTATGGTCAGTGCTATCAAGGAAGACTAGGATGGGATAGAGTTTTGGACATCCATGGATTTTTTTTTATATAGAATGGGCTGGAGATCTAGATCAAAGGATCTACAAGTGGGTATGTGTTTAACCTATTTGGAGGTGCAGTTAGTTGGATGAGAAAGAGACAATCTATAGTGGAACTTTCAACTATAGAGGTAGAATACATGGAAGCCACTCATACAAGAAAGGAAGCAGTTTGGTTGTAGATATTTTTTTTCAGGTATGGGGTTAGTACAATGAGCTATAAGGATAGACTATGATAGCCAAAGTGCAATTTTCTTTGCAAAGAACCCTTCTTATCATTCAAAGACAAAGCATATTGATGTTCAGTATCACTTCGTGAGGTATATGGTTGACGACAAAAAGGTGTTATTGGTAAAGGTGGACACTTTGAAGAATATTGTAGAAGCAATGACAAATTTTGTGAGCACTGAGAATTTTTCTTAGTGTAGAGAAACAATGGGCATTTCATGGTTGGACCAATGACTAAACTCTCATGTGACCACCTGTCTAGAAAAGGAAACAAGTGGGAGAATGTTGGGTGTGTTTTATAGTATTTCCACGACTAGTCGCACACGCGAGGGAGTGGCAGGTCCCCCTATTTGTTGTGTTGGGCATAGTAGGGGGGTCATAGAGGGGGTGCAGCCCCCCTATTGGGGGCTTTCAGGGGGGTGGTAGTCCCCTTGTACGAGGTTTGGGGCAGCACCTTGGGAAAAAAAATTGGACCCTATATTAGATGGTTGGACCTACCTATGGGTTTTGCACATGGTTTTGAGCATGATGGTTTTCTGCCCATGTTATTTTGTATATCCGGTCAAGGGAACTATGGTTATATTCTAATCCAGGGTTTAAGAATGATGCAGCATG